>BMAO01023509.1:0-108849 GCA_019973975.1 Trichonephila clavata
GTTAGACGCATAAATTATTACGTACTACTGTTCTACATGTAAGAGACTTCAGACTATGCCAAAAGCTCTGAATATGAGTCGCCAAAAGCCGACAACATATGTCAGTGTAACTTCCCAGGATCTTCATCAAAAATGGAAATTGTGGGGCTTCACAAATATTTCTTCGTCAGAAAAAAAACCTGACATTAATACACTCAATATATAGGGATGGTGACTCAAAAGCTTTCATCAATGTGAAAGACACTTATGGAATGAACAGTGTGACAAAGTTTGAGTGCATTGGCCATATACAAAAGAAAGTGGCTCGTGTCTAAGAAAGCTAAAAACAAAAACTAAAAGATTGTCTGGTAAAGGCAAATTAACTGATAATTTTTTCGACCGGCTTCAAAATTACTACGGAATTGCTGTACGCAGTAATGTCGGTAACTTAAAAGCAATACAGCAAAATGTAATTGATGTGTTATATCTTTGTGTATCAAGTGATAAAAACCAAAGCATGGCCAATGTCCAATAGGGAAAGAGAGCTAGTGTTATATTCCGGGGGTGGCAAATGGAACAAAATGTACCTCAAAATATGCTATTTTATCAAATGATGTTTTAAATAAAATTAAACTAGTATATTTAGAACTATGCGGCAAACATATAATAAGTAAGTGCTAACATGGACGCACACAAAATGCAAATGAGTGTTTTAACCGTATAGTTTGGCAAACAGTACCGAAATAAGTATTTGTTTCTCTCAAAACAATTAAATTTGGGGCATATGATGCTATTATACACGTCAATGAGTTACTAAATGGTGCCTTAAAGTTTTTAATAAGATGAATATTCAAAATCCCCTGGGTGTTTACCTTTCGGAGATATAAATATTTAGATAATTGCAGAATCCGTGAATCGATTCATAACGCATACCCGAAAACAAAAAAAAATATAAGAAAATTTTAAGTCCTTAAAGAGAAAAAAATCGTGTTTTAGAAGTTAAAAATGGAGAGAATTACAAATCTGGTGTATTTTCATAAGAAAGTAAGTATTTTTCTTGTAATCAGATTAGTTTAATGTTAATTTTATTTGTTTTCTCAAAATGAGTTTTTTTACATTTTCCATACCGCAAAACACAATATCTCAAAACGTTATGCTTGGATGAAATAAAAATTTTATATATATATGTTTCTTAAATACTTATACAAGCAATAGACCTCTCTTAAAATTTTATGGTGAGTAGAAATATTTTTATATAGCAATAAAGCAAAAATTACAATAGCTTTTAAAGAAATTTACAACGTTCAAAAGCTCGATACACAATAGCAAAAGTTATATTACCAAAATAAATGTCTATTCCTAGATAAGGTTATATGATATATTATTCAATTTACAAAATGTCAATATATATATTTTCTTTTCCGTTATCATGTTTTGCGTTAAGTCTTATTTTGCTTATTTTTTCATAAAATACTCCTTTTACAGTAAAAATGTACTCTAATAAGACTTTACTTGGGTGTTTTTCTGATTACATACACAAAAGAATTCAGTTAATTATATATATATATTTTCAAAACGTTTTAGGTGATTCCTTTGTTCTGAACAGTTAAAAAAACACACACATTTTGAGTAAAACGCGTTTAAAGTATATCTTGCTTAAAGTAATTGCATCTGCTTTTACTAAAACAATTGTAGTTTTTGTTCTTGTGAACGGAATATAATAAACTTGGTATTGTTATAAAGCTAATTAGATGACTATAAAAAAAGTCATAAAAATGTGTTATAAATAAACTTGTGAATATAATAAATTTGGTATTTTTATAAAGCAAATAAAATGGCCTACAAAATTAAATAATCAAATATGTGTTTATTTTGGGAAAATTAAGAATTTTATGGTAGTCAGTTACTATAAACTAAAGCTTTGATAAATCTGAATGCAATAAATCCCAGTCATATCTTTATGTCAATATCTTAGCAATTCTCTTCACATTCAGACCAATATCATTAAAGTAGAAAAAACCTCGCTATTTAATCCCACTTCATTTAAGTCTATTCAGTGATGGAGTAATAAAAAAAAACTCCGTATTTATTTTTCTATTCACACTCTTTTCTAATGGAGTCAAGGTAAAAGGAATTCATCCTACATTAATGTGTCTTTAATGACCTGTCATATTACTTAGATTACTTTCAGAGCTGATTGATTGCGCTGATTGACAAGGAAATCAGAAAGGAATTCGGTCATTGCTACCACACAAATAGTGTTAAATAATATTAAGAACGTGTCTAATAAAAGGAATCGTATATATGAGAGAAAAAAATGTGGATTAATATCATCATGAATAATTGTTTTAATAAACATGGATGATTATTTAATATTTATTCTATAGATTTTTATATAATTTACATTAACATCTACATGAAAAATTTTTTAATATCAACCTGAAATATTTTAAATTAACCTAGATGAAAATTTGCAATTTTTTATATACATTTTACTATTATTTGCACTATTGTTGATATGAAAAAGAAATTGATAGTTCTCTTATGAAATATTTTAATTTAATAAGCATAGTTGATTATGCATAGTTCAGTCTATAAATTTTGAAGTGATTTCTGTTATTGTTGTTATTAAAAAAAGTGATCAACATGGAATATTTTATCTTTATCGACATAGATGATAATTTATAATTAATGTTTCAAATTTTAAAAAAGCTACTCATTGTCATTGCTACGAAAAAAAATTATTGTCCTCAACATGAAATATTTATCTTATTACAGATAATTGATAATTTTTAGTTCATTCTATAGATTTGAATATAAATTCCGTAATCTTTGATATGAAAAAATGTTGATAATTATCAAAAAGAAATATTTCATCCCAATAGACATGTATTTATTTTCTTTCTTGTTGATTTTGATGTAGAATATCTTAGTTGGTAAGAAACAAATGAAGTCCGAATCGACCACTGGTTGGTGAAATTTAAAAAAATCGCCAACTTTGGGCGCTCTATGTGCTGTCCTTCGAAATAGCACCCTGCAAAAGATGCAATGCAAGAGAGTGAAATTCAGGATGGCGAAAAAATGAAATAATCGTAAAAAAAACATTTAAAAAAAATTTTAAACTCTGGAAATCGTTACAAGGTTACAGTACTTTTTTTAAAACTCAAAATCGTTAGGGAAAATTAGTTAAAAAATAAATACAAAATAGTTGGGTTAATTAAAATCAATTAATTAATTAAAACTGAATAATTAAAATATTCTACCTTAAAACCATCATTTACTGCCTTTTTAACCTTCCTTTATTTCGATTCCATGCTTTTCCCACAATTTGAACACACCTACGAAAATCCATATAAACCGTCTTTCATGAACCATTCTAACAAAGCTTTCTTTCCTAACGGAAGAAATATAGCAAAATACCTTTCAGAATATTCAGCATATTTCACATTTGAAACAATATTAATATCATTTGTTGACCATTCTAAATATGTGTCAAAATCTGTGTGAAAAAAATATTGTACCTTGAAAAAAAAGCATTCATACCCGAAGAACGAAGCTTAAAACGATCTGACAAATATTCCACGAAAAAGTAAAAGCAGGAATGAGACGAAACGGTAATGCAATCTATGGAAATGTTTAATTTTCTTAAAAATATCGAATGAAAATCGTGTGAAATTGGTAGGGATACCGCCACAAATATAAACTAATAGAAAATTCAATTTTAATATACTATAAAGATAAATAAAAAACAATATACATAACACGAAGTAATAAATAACAAATTAAAAATTAAATTACAAAAAGAATAAAATTAAAAATAATAATAATGCTGGCAACCCCACAGAAACAAATTCTACTGAACTAGCATTCTCAATCTAAAAAATGTATTGTGCATGCGCAAAAATGCAGTGATACTACAGCTCCAAAATCGGCTAGGTTACTGTAGTTGGCGCGCTTATCAATCTCAGGAAAAGCGCATGAAATAAACCGCGCCTACCAAGTGAATCTACACTTTAGTTAAAGAAATGTTCTTATTATAAACATGCATGGAATATTTCTCTTTAAAGAACATAGAGGTTACTTTTCGCTCTGTTTACAGGTTTTGATGTGATGTTTCAGTTCTAAGAAATAAACCGTAGTTTAAACTTTCGAGAGACAAATTGTAATTTAAAATTATTACTATGCTGATTATTATGATTTTTATGTATTTTTATTAGTTTTTCTCAAAAAGGTATTTTTATAGAAGTGATGATGTCTCAGATGTTATATTTAAAATACAAATAAGTATTTTTTGTGATTTAAAAAAAACTGTTTTTCATGATATTATCTAATTTATGAAAGATTTAGAGTTGTATCGAGGATATAATCGAACAGATTTGAACAAAATATTGTGTGAAAATTAAAATTTTTTTGGTCAACTGTAAATGGATTTTTCATCTAGAAGTATTGAAGAAATGTGAAAAATTCAAGAATTACAACATCAATGTGCTGCAGTTTTTGAATCAACGCAAATACTTCAATTTTTTAGTTCATTACCTAAAAATAATTTAATAAATGTTTGATTTTATAAATTTGTTGGGAAAACATAAAATAGCCTCGAAAACATTAAAAAAAACTGAACATTTAAGAAAGCTCTATTAAAGTCTACATTTCATAACATTTACACACACGTATATATAATTGTAATTATAAACTAACATTTTAAAAAATTAGTCACGTTCTTCGTAAAATGATCTTTTTTTTTTTTTAATACAAGAAAACATGCAATGTACTTGTATTAGGGTAATGCTCCTACCTTTCTAAGTCGTTCATTAGAAGAATTTTCTACTGCTTTCGAATACTGATATGTTTAATTGACAATCTACAAGCGAAACAATATATATGTGGGAGGAATACATAATTTCACTAATATATGTACTGTACGTATTCAATGCAGATGAGCACAAAATCTAACTCTAGATTTTTCGTGAAATGTTTTACACAATTTGAGAGGAAAACGCTTCTTCCGAACCAAATAAATTCGTGCAATTAGACTTCAGATGTATCTCTTATTCCAGTCACTTGAAGCCTTGATTTTAAAGTGAGCATCAAAGGCTTTAGTAAAATCATATTTGCTTTAGTTTAAATCCAGTCGATCTAGTGTTTTTTCTAGAAGTAAATATCAATTCAGCTAAGAGAAGGTGCTGGTTTCAAATTCAAATATATTCGATTTGCGAAAGAATATGGAAATCATGCTACAGCAAGGATGATTAGTGGTAGCGAACGCTGCATAATGAGTGGAAGAAAAATGAAATATAGAAATATCTCGTGTAACACTGTACTTGTAGAACTTGGTTTTATATTATATAGTACTAAAAAATGCAATTATTACTACATGGATTCGATAAAACATGACATAAATCTTTAATTTAATATTAGTCGGTTTTGATATGATACGATTTAAAAATAAACTGCGTGTGTCAGCTCCGACGCACGAATAGAGTTTACTCCTTAAGTACGGTTGTCTTTGATTGTACAGTAGGTAAACAGGGTAAATAAACGCATCTCATAATACTGAAATCATGCATGTGCTTTCGTTATTCTATTCATATTTTTAATATTAATTCGGTAAAATAATATACAGATATCAAACAATATGCTTCAATACTTTTACACAAATTCATGCTACTCATAGTACATGAATACACTGTTACGAAGGTGATTTACTTCAATATAAATATTATATAGCATAGTATTACATTAATACTCTCGACGTCACTAATGACTGTGAGAAGAGGTTTGTGGCAACTAAAGCATGATACGTGAACGTCAGTAGATACGTGATTTAGGAATCAGGAAAATCTCGTATCAATGGTTGTTACTACATCTAGTCGTCCCCAGTGCTCAACCAGAAACGAAATCCAAATTAGGCTCTGGTTTTAAAAAATGTACTAATCCCAATCCTTCATCTTTATCGAAATTATATTGAAATCGCCCCAAGTGACAGTGGGAATACATGATACTGTTTACCCAGTAATATGGAATTATTTTATGTATATGCTAATAATGTCTCGTGGATAGAATCCATCTAATGTGACGCCAACAATGGGTTTACCGCTAGGTAAAGTGCATCTCCCGGCACATATATTTCTCAAATTAGATTTAGTTTGATTAAAGTGCTGGGTATTTCTTCTCACAAAATCATAATGATTGTCAATACTTATGTTGTGAATCACGCACGTTTTGATAGATGGCAACCCCGTCCCTACGATTAATATTTGGTCTTCTATACTGTTTTATACATTTAAAATTTTTAATTTGAATTAACTCCTCATTGCGAAGCCATGTTTCTCAGAACAGCAAAATGTGTGCTTTTTGCACAATATTATCACGGAGATCCCGTGCATGTGCCCGAAGACTGGCAGTTGCGAGAAAAGAGAATCTTATCCTCTCCATCCATTTTATTGATCATAATTTGATCAATTGTAGTAAGATAAACAGTAGTTATCCTGGCAAACTCAAGCAACTCTGCCCAAAGAGTGTTACTGATTTATGAATATACCGCTACAAAGGGAAAATTCTAAAGGAGTATATATATTGGTGTTGTTGAAACAAAGTTAATTTTTGATATTCATTCTTCGTTACATTGCTATTTAACGCACCAAAACAGTATAAAATACATGGTGATAAATTTGGCGATTTTCAGTTGTTATAGTCAACTTCCTTGTCAAAACTGTTAAGGCATGAATTGTCGCTTGGCTCCAAAAACGAGTTTTCAACGAAAATTACTCTTTAAAGGGAAATGCTGGTAAATGTAGTTTTTGCGAATTTTTTTTTAAATTTAAAATTTTTTTAGAGCTTAATTTTTTTAAATGTACACTCCATATTTCCCTCATAGATAAAAAAAAATAATGGTAATTTTTAAACAAAAAATATAAAAAAAAACTACTTGAATGATTTCTTGTAAAAAGGGAATTAGACGAAAACACCCCCAAAAAATTTAAAATACGTAATTTTTAATCAGTTTTTTTCAATCTGAACAAAACAGGGATAACAGCATTTGACGTATGGAAAAAATATTTTGCGTGTTTATAAATTACGAAGTTATTCAATGTCCAATTAGAATTGTGAGTATTTTATAGTATTCTAGTATTTTTTTTAAATCACTGATTCAAAAAGATCAAGGTATGAACTTTATTAGTACAGATTTTTTGATATATTCTATTAGTAAGAAATTTGTATAGAAAGATAGAAAAACTATTTTCATAAATATGCATCAATATTAGCTCATTTTAGAAAAAAATCGTAAAAAATGCACAATTTCCTTTTTTTTTTTAAATTATAGCGTATCGTGGCGAAATAAGTGATCTTGTAATTATTTTGTCTGATTTTTTCATCAAAAGAACAATCGCAATTTAAAAATGAAGAAAAAGTAGAAAATTTTCCTTCTTTCTTTGGACAGATTTATGTACATGCGCAGAAGCGCGCGTAACGCTTTTTTTAATGCTGTTTTTTTTTTAAATTTCATTTTTCATAATATTCCCATATGGTGGGCTGTATATGAAAATCGATTATTATGAAGAAACTCCAAAAAAATAAGAACATTATTTTCGTTGAATAAGGAAAGTTTTCATGCTCTTTAAAGTGGAATTTAAAAAATAATTGCGAAGTTCTTTAGCTCCTTATAGAGATATTCTGAAAGAATAGCAAATTCTTGCATGCAAGATCAAAACAAACAGAAAATAGCACCTACGGCAGATATTTTCTGCAATGATGGAGAAATAACTAGTGAGGAGGAATTTCATACATCTCTGAGGGGAAAAATAGATTAACTGTAATTTTTCTGAGGAGAGAAATTACAGTTTAACGATTAAACTAATTATGTGATCTTAATAAGCCGTTTCAATTTATTTCATAATATTAATTATTGCTATTATAATAATTGTTATTGTGTTTTTGATTTTTGTATTTAATAGGTCTGCATTTTATTAAAAACTTGAAGCTAACTTACTTTATCATTTGTATGTTTTATTCGTATAAATTTCAGCTGCCATAAAATTTACACCTAAGGACTTGATTTCGATGTACACACTGCCTTGATTTATAGTATTTCAGAGTTTCATTTATCACTATTTTGATAATACACGAAACACTATTTCAATATAACACGGCACATATTACCCTGATTTACATTTTGTACATATCTGATTAAGGTAAATAAATAAAAAAAACATTAATTTAAGGGAGGTCAGTAGGGTAAAAATCATGGAATGATCGATTTTGAGTTTTTGATATTTCTGATATCTATATTTCATTACCTTTCTAGGGATATAACATTTATGCCATATTTTCAATTAGAACTATGTCAAAATGACTTTTAAAAAATTATCAACTGGTGGGCCACGCCCCCTTTTGACAGATATTTGCCTTTTAAATATCCTGAAACAATTGCAAAGCCTTCTTTTTGTTTATTCAAACGCAATTAACTTTAGATAACAGTTGACTGTTCGATTAACTGTATTAGTTTGGTGGCGGAATTTCGAGTGACAACATGCTTCCAAGAGTTTTAAAGTATTATTTCTTATTAAATATTTACTTTCACAAGGTATGATTTTTTTTCAAAACTACTATTTTCATTATTTATAATTTTAAAATTACTTTTTAAAAAAATAAAATTTTTCTAAATTTACTGTATGTGAAAAAAAAAAGCTGCAAATTTACATTATATATTCCTTATGCATTATTGTGGATACTGAAGTGATATTTTGAAAATATTACAACAAAAAAAAACATTTAGCTTAGAGCACATGTGTCAAAAAACAAACAAATTAGATGATAAATGTCTGTTTTTAAAAAAAAACTAATTTTTTAAAAAAATATCACTTCAGTATAAATATAAATGTTACTTAACTGTACAGACAAGTTTTTAAACTTAAATATTCAAAAGTTTCTGAATGAATTGTACATACAAAAATTCAGATGTGTAATACCATTTGTCGTTGCAAGAAGCTGGTTAAATACATAAAAATACCTAAATATCATGTTTAAAAACATAAAAACAGTTTTATTTTTGCTGTTTAAGAAATCATGTGTACAGTTAAGAGAAACTTTTGAAATTTAAAAGTCTTAGAAACTTATGTTTGCATGTGAACACACAGAACACATATGAAAACTTTCGAAATGACGTAAAATCATGTTTTTTCAAATGCACACCAAAACCATATAGATAAATTTTTTCCCATTATATTTATGATGATATTTGCTCTACTTTGATATTTGTAATACATAAATGCTACAAGTTTTCTAAAATTTATAGCGATTTTGTGATAATAGATGTAAATTTTACAAAATACCTCGTTAAACAAAAACTGAAAAATGTTATATATGTATTTTCTGACAATTTGAAAACATTTTTGATGCTTTTTTTTACTTAAATATATTGACTTGATGATAATGTTGAATAAAATGTGGCAAATACATGTTGGAAGGTCATAATTTTTGTGACAAAGTGACATTTCATGTTAAAAATGCATTTTTCAAAAAGTTTGTTTATAAAAATTTATGCTCTTTTTTCTCAGAAAATAATGCAAGGATGCTCATAAAATTTCAGTAAAACATAACTCATATGTACACTGAACATAACCATGTACACTGAAGTGTGCCTTTATAAATTTTCCCAAAATAATTTAACATAAAGCATTTATCGTAGAAAAAAAATGAAAATTTTCAAGAAATTCATAGTAATATTTTTATGTTGCATGGTTTTGAAAAAACTTAAAATTATATTTGAAATATCTCACTTCAGCATAAATATTAAAGTCTAATTAATATTCAGACTAAATCAGAAGTCTTAATATTTAACAGTTTCTGAGAAAAAGTAAACATATATATGTGATGATACGGGATGATTTTTGTCGTTACCTGTAAAGCTTGTTATGCACATAAAATCACATAAAGTTCATGTTTAAAAACATAAAAACAAATTTTTTCTTTTGGATATCATTTATGTAATATTTAAATAAACTTTTTAATTCTGGTACTTTAAGAAATTGTGTTTACATGTGAATATACAAAGCACTAGTGAAACTTTTCAAAATGTCATTTATTCATGTATTATATTTCTTAATTTGTGTCTTTTTTTAAAAAAAAAATTATTGTATGCATGAACTGGAATTTTTTATTTTATATTTCATATATATTGTGTATACTGAAGTGAAATTTTTGAGATATTCCTCAGACATTTAGCTAAAAAGCAGATGTCGTAACATAGAAAAGGAAAGTTTCTATAAAATTCATTATTCTACTGTGCAAAAATTAGATTTTTAAACAGGCTGATCAATTTTTTAAAAAAAATTCACTTCTGTATAAAGATAAATGTTAATTTAATGCACACATAAATTTTTAAGCTTTGTTTTCAATAGATTTTTAGTAAAGGGTACATAAATATATCCCAAAATGCAATGCCCTTTTTCGTTGCACAAAACTTGTTACATACAAAAAATACACAAATTTCATGTTTAAAAACATAAAATCAGTTTTCTTGCTGTTTTGGATACCATTTATGTAATATTTTAAGAATTCTTTTAATTCTGATACTTTAAGAAATTGTGTTTACATGTGAATTTATAAAAAAGTAATGAAATTTTTCGAAATGTCGTATAATGATGTATTACCAAAGCCATATTTTCATGTATTGACACATTTTTACATGGTATTTATGATACTTATAGTCAACTTGGATGGACAGTAATGTATCAGAACTAAAAATTCTTCAAAAATTGATGCATAATTTGAGGAAAATGATGCGAATGCTATAAAATATCTCGATAGATTAAAAGTGAAAAATGCTATACATGTATTTTCTGAGAAATCTAAGTAAAAGAAATAAGTAAAAAGTCGTAGAAGTTATTGAGAATAAGCTAATATTTAAAAAAATAGTGCAAATACAGATTGTAATTCATAATTTTTTTGATGAAGTGACATTTTATAATAAAAATGCAATTATCTCAAAACAGTGTTTTTAAAAATGCGAGTACCATTTTCTCAGAACCTATTCAACGGAAGCACTTGCAATCTTCACTGAATATTACTGATATGTTATTATATATACTGAAGTGAACTTTTATTAATATACCGATAATATTTTTGTAAAAGTCAGTTATCGTGAAAAAAAAGGACATTTTTCAAAAAATTCATAGTGATACATTACGATGAAAGTTTTTGAAAAAACTAAACAATATATTTGAAAAAGTTCACTTCAGTTTAAATAAAAAAGTCTAATTAATATACAGAAAAAAATTTAAGTCTGTACATTTAATATTTTATGAGAAAAAGGCACATAAAAATGCTCAATTTAACATTAGCGGGATAGGGGGTACCGACTTACCTTAAAAGGGCCTCCAGTTGGACTGCCATGCCAAGTATGAAATTATTACTCAGATATTGATTCTGATAATAATGATTAGCAATCTATTTCTGAGCATATAATACAAAGATCCCGATCTAGTATAAATACGTTATTTAAGCATTTAACTGGTTAATTGTAGTTCTGTTTCTACACTGGAGAACAGAATGCAAGTAGAATTTACACATATAAATATTCAATAGCAATTCAAACTACACACGTCAGCAAACATTAAAGGTAAAGATATTCAAGCACTCAACAAAAAGCTTGGGCTTTTAACCAGTTAACTGGGGTTGACGGTCACCCATAGTATATAGTTGTTAGCGCTGACAGCTGTGCCGTAGGATCTGGGTTTGGAGAAAACTTGGTTATTTGTAAATGTTGTAAAGTACTTTCATAATATCGGATGATCTTTACTTATAGCATCGGATTCTTAATCCTTACGTCTTATTGGTTGTTAGAACTTTCTATTGAATTTCATTTGTCGGAAGAAATCACTTCGGACATTTCTTCTGTCTTCCCAGAATTCCACTCTGACGAAAGGAATACATATATTCGATATCAATTATTAGTTGTGTTAAAATAAAGTTTATTTTATATAATCCTGCCATTTTACTTTGCCACTCAACACATTAAAATGTATAGGGCTATTGAGGCATGCGTGTACTCTAAATAGCAACCGAGCCACAATTCTTCTCTTGAGGTTGTTGGAAGGGGAAGAGAGGTGAGAGGCACTTGATCCCTCCCCAGGGTGTTCTCCCTCTAAACTGGAGAGAATCCTAGCTAAATCATACTTACCTGTGTTTAGTGCTCAAGGCTACGGCCAAAGACAAGACATCTAGAAATCCTACCTATTTCCGGATGAGGAAACTTTCTTTCCTTCCCTTTGGAAAGGACAAGACAACAACAGTTGTGCTTGATGAGTGTACTCGTCGTGGACAAGTTGCAGGATTTTATGCTATAACGTGTATACTCGTCATGCGTAACAAATAGCGATCATTTACTATATTGGCTATTTAAATTGTAATTTTTGAGAAAATCAAAACATATCAAAATTCAAGATGCGGGAAATATTTGGAGGCCAGGCCGGAGTAAAAAAAAAATAAATATGAAAAATTTAGATTAACTCGTGTATTTTCGTAATGCACTGGCTGAAACAGCGTATAAGTACATATAAAGTACACCTGTGTCCAAAAGATAAGCATAAATGATAATTATGTGAATGAAGAAGGAACTGTAAATCGGAATGGCGGGAAACGTGATATGGGAGTGTAAAATGGTTATAAAATAAGGAAGCAATTCAAAAGAATGATAATAGTTAATTTTATTATCCAAAGTAGCAGTTTGAAAGAAAACTGACAATAGCAAGGATTCACACTTTAAAGAAAAAATGAAAGAAAACATTAAAGAGAATACTGATGCTGCAGTTTAATAAGGCGTGTGGTCACCTCCGACAGCCAGGCAGGCTGCACAGCGATTTACTATACTTGCTATGAGATGATGAATGAGTTGTGGGCTCAAACGGTTCCAACCTTCTTTGAGAGCTCTCTTCAGTTCTGTAACGGAGCTTAGTGGGTGCGAAAGGGTTGCAATTTGTCTCCCGAGCATATCCCATACATGCTCGATAGGATTTAAATCAGGGGAGTTCGCAGGCCACGACATGCGCTAGATGTTTTCCGTTTCAAGGAAGTCATCAATCAGCACCGCTCGGTGACATGGCGCATTATCATCTGTGAATATGATGTCAGGACCGACAGCACCTCGAAACAAGCGAACAGAAGGATCAAGAACTTCGTCTTTGTATCTTTGAGCAGTCACAGACATCGTGTCAAAGAAATGGAAGTCTGTGCGGCCATCCATCATGATGCCTGCCCATACCATTACTCCCCGTGATGGAAAATGATGTCTTTCCGTTATGTTTCTTGGTTCAAAACGTGTTCCACGTTTTCTCCATATCGTTACATGCCGAGAATCACTACTCAGACAAAACCGGGACTCGTCACTGAACATCACATTGGCCCACTCTCCCACACTCCAATGTTGATATTTCAAATTCCAGTTGAAACAAGCGCGTTTATGCGCAGACGTGAGGGGAATGCAAACTGCTGATCTTCTGGCATGCAGGCCAGGATGATTGAGTCTCCTGTAAACAGTTTGTCTCGAAATTCGTATTCCTGGGGCGACTGTTAGCGCCGAACCCAGTGCTCTGGCAGTACTGCCCCTCTGACGTCGCGCACTTTTTACCAGATATCGGTCTTGCCGAGGGGTTGTGACTCTTGGCCGACCTGATACTGGTTGTCGGGTAACATCTCCCGTTCTTTTAAATTTCTGCCACAGTCTTGAGATCACAGACTGTTCCACATTCAGAATTCGAGACACTTTGGTTTGTGATCGTGAGGATTCCAGTATTCCAACGATTCTTCCTTTCGTTAACATGTCCAATTGGCGGCTTTATGCCATCATTCACCTTGTTTGATGGTTAACAACGTTCCTTTGCACAGCAGTTGCACGAAACTTGTCTTAACTGCCTATGCTGCGTGAATTGTCCGCTTTCCGACACGCGCCTGTGTTTCGCGCAGGACGTAGTCGACTGAAAGGTTTTTCATAAACCCAATGTTTCTTCTTCACCCAATTAATATCCGCAAGAAATTTGAAATAATTTTACGAATATTTACTCCATGTTTTTCGCGTTTTACGATTTATGCTTAACTTTTGGACACCAGTGTATTTATTTATGAGCAATGATGCTGTTTTTGGATGTTAGCCTAAAAGGGCAAATGTAAAAGTCGAAAATTCGATTTATGATAGGGTTCATTCAGGCATGGTCAATTATGGTTCAATTGTGCTGGACGCCCACCAGGCCCTCTGAGCCCATTGATAGCTACCTACCCAACTACACTATTAATAACGTTTACGGGGTAATTTCTTTCTTATGTATAGCTTAAAATGTATTAAGAACAACATACTGCAAGGAAAATAATAGATATATACATCCACAAAGGTATTTTTAAAAAATTCTATCCAACCTGTATATTTAAAAACTGATAAAATGAAAATTTTTAGATTAATAATGGTCTTCAAAATGTTTATTTTTACTATACGCATTAAAAAGAATTATCCGAAAGCCAAAAAGAACTAAAATGCTTAGCACTTCTACAAGTACAATTTAATTACTCAAATGTAATTTGCTTTGTGATTTGATTATTCACAAAAAGTACTTAATCGTAAGAACCCATCAATATCCTTTTTAAAAAATGAAGTCGTGTTTTAAATACAATTCGATTTACCTCATCTGTCCAGAAAGTGTACACCCATATTTATGATTCTTTGTTCATTCAATATTCATGAGGAATTTTTTTTTTACGAAGTGCTTCGTTTTTTATCTTATTCTTATTTAATAAAGCTTATTTTTCTTCAGTAAATGGGTTTCGAATATTGGTTTTGAAGACTCATACAATTAATAACTTTTTTCTTGTGTGTCGTATTTTCAAGATTTACGATGGAAATATTTAAACGTAAATTTGTCTTTAACTTCAATTGTAAGCTCACCACTAAAGATACTTTCATTTTAATCGTTGTTCATTATTAAAATTTTTAATATTTTTGGTTTCAGTGGCAACATTATGCTTTTAGAAATTTTTATTGAACTTTAAAGGGTTACTTACTGCCAGTTTCCTTAAATACAGGGCTTCCCAAAAATAGCATCCGAAGTCTGCCCAGTCAGATTCCTCGTTTGGAGTACATAAAAAATGCGCAATTAACTGTATTTGTACGATCCAAGTTTACGAGAAAAATACGTTCAAAAGATTAGGAATGAGTGATGACGCAAGACTGCTCATGATTGGCCTTCGACGCATTTTTGTGCTCCTGTACAAAATGCGTCGTACAAAATGTACATGATTGTCTGGATATGGCATACTCTGACCACTGGATAGGACATGTGGGTAAGGTTCTTTGGCCATCATGATCACCTGATCTATTCTTGCTTGATTTTTATTCTATGGAGTAATTTTGAAAATTTAGTATATGGAAACGTTATGACTCCACAAAAAGAATTAGCTGCTCGTCTGCATGCTTCTTGTAATTCGGTAGACACCACATTTCTGTGACGTGTGCAATCATCAATTCCACGGCTTGCTCAAACCTGCCTTTATATGAATGGTAGACACTTTGAACATTTACCTTTATAAATGTTTGCAAATACTCCTATTGTGGTATGTCCAATACGGTGTGTTTTCCCTTTCACCGGCTGTGAAGTCATACTTTGTTTTTTGTATTTTTCTCGTAATCTAGGGATCGTACAAAAACAGTTCTCTAGGCATTTTTTATATACTACCAACGAGGAATTTAGCTGTGCAGAGTTTGGGTGCTATTCTTGGGATACCCTGTACCAGGTTCTATTCGGGCTTTTACTGATACTCTAAGGAAAAATATTCTTTTTAACTCTGATCTTAGTTTGAAAACCGCTTTTTGTAGAGAAACCTTAGTTTTATGCAAATGCAAACTTCTATTTAAGTTCCAGTCGCTTAGTAAGTGAGGTAATGGTTAAGATTCGATCGTAATCAGAAAGACTAGTGTGAATGACCGGTGGTCACACATCATAATATTAAATCTAGAATAAGGTTTCACGGGACAGTGGAAAACGTCCACTTTACAGCTGAACGAGTTAGCAAGTTCGAAGCAGGATAGTACAAGAAAATAATTAAGATAAGTGCTTCTTAATATTTAATATACTTATGGATTAATAATTCTTATTGCTTTTCGGGTTTAAAGTACATTCACCTAGTGTTAAAAGTTGAATAAAATTAGTGATTATAAGAACATGCCTGTTTCTTACTCGATCCCGCTCACTTCCACGATCGATGGGTCGCGAACACCCTATATGTATTTAGCAATATCTTTTCAGTTGTGAATTACTTTATACCAGTCAAAGTGATGAAAATCTCTCTATGTAGTTATTTTGTTTTAAATACAAAACATGTAATATAGTACACAAAAAATTAAGTCTATTCCTAATTTCAATAGAGGAATAAAAAGTATTTTATTAACGATTGAAATTTTAACAATATATATATATATATATATATATATATATATATATATATATATAGGAAGAGAGTGAACTAATAGTAGGAATTGAAAAAAGAGCATGATTTGTCTGCATTGTTCTAACAATGCACACCCGGCTTGGCTAGTGTGCCTGAAAAATCTGTTTTCGACGCGAATTTTTGTCATTATTCAAACAGTTACATTGTTACAATAATGGAAACAAATCTAAGTTGGAATCGAAAAGCGGTATTTAATTTAATTTAATTAATCAACCGGTAATTAATGAATTAATATTTGAAAAAACTGTATTAACATCGAGTGTCATTCACTAGAAGTTTTAAAAAATTTACTTGAACTTAATTGGATGAATATAAAGAATTTTATTACGATTGAAAATTCGAGCAATATATATATATATATATATATATATATATATATCATTAATCAATTATAATAAAACTCAATGATAATAGAAAAAATGCAGAAATGCTTTGTTTCAGAATATGCCTTGCTACCATTTCAAATAAAAAAAAGCAGAAACATATCTTATTAAATGAAGAATAAATGCGAGAGGAGTTTCTTTTCAAACAGAAAAAAAGGATAACTTGTTTAAATTTATTTAAGTAATAAATCCTCGATTTCTGCTGTAACTTTGATTTATAAAGAACCTTTTTCTATAGTGTCAACTTTTGTATTCATGTCCGTAAGTCTCTTATCAAAAAACACGTGCAATTCGCTCAGAAAACGGAATAATTCAATTTATAAGTTGTGATACGAATTGAAAGAGTCTTCCCAATGGGAGAAGCGAGCTTCAGTGATTTGGGATTTTTGGTATCGAAGGGGATTTCAGAAAATCGAAATAGGGATTCGGAAGTCGCCAACTCCTGTCAACATTTTCAGAGAGATAAGAAATAATCAACTAGTATTTTTTCTCGGATGTCGATTTCTTTCTCCTAAGAGAAAGTTAAACTTTTCTTCAAATTTAACAAAAAAAATGGTGCTACTTTATTAAATTCCTCCCCACAATCAAAAAGCCAGCTATATATATAAAGTAATTCTAACTGTATTTCACATAATTTAAGATAAAGACCTTTTCTGTTTGAATAAAACTTCAATGTTTATAAATTGAAATTAGTATCTTCGTACCGTTAAAAATATTAAAGCCTATGATAATGGAGAAAATAGCTTTTGTGCATTGAATGGTTTCTATAAATCATCCCAGAAAAAGATTTTCATTGCGTAAGGTATCCGACTACCTTAAAATTGTGAATTTATCCAAAAAGTGAAAAATTTGTTTTTGTCTTATATGTCATTTTATTAGCTTTATAAAATACCAACTTTATTATTTTCCGTCCATTAGAACAAAAACTACAAGTGTTTTAGTAAAAGCAGATGCCATTATTTTAAGTGAGATGTCATTCTTTAAAACGCTTTTTATTCAAAATGGTTTTTTTTTTTGAAAAAATGCTCAAAGGGGACAGCGATTGCTCAAAAAGTTTTGAAAATAATTAACTGAAACTTTTTTTTGCACATGTTCTGTATAATAGTATAAGTGTTATTAAAAAATTTACAGTTATGTGAATATAATTTTTTTTGTGTATTTTTATAACAATAAAAATATGTGTTTGGAATTTTGTAATATCCTGTAATGATGATGTTCAAAGTGAAGTAAAAATACTAAAACTTATATACAAAAAGCCGTGATATTTTCAATGGAAGAAGGTGTGAATCGTTGATAACACTTGTTGATGAATTAGGGAAAGGGTATAGTTAAAAAGATTTCTAAAGAATCTAGATTTTTAAACTTACAATTTAAAAACTGAGAAATAATGTAAAATAATCTAATTAACAATGGTATGGCTTTATATTGTATTAAAATATATTATTTTACAAATCATAGATAAAAATATCTTTATTTGCAATTTTTTCAAAATGCATTTTTCAAATCATTTTTTTAAAATGCATTTAAAAGTTCATTTCATTCATTTTATGGAGTGTTATGTTTACAAAAACTCCGTAAAATTTTATAGTTATACATGCAGTAGATTTTATGCAAAGTGTACCTAAAGGTAAGAACATGCTTGAAAATAAAAGGAACAGTTATTGATTAATTATTACTCTTAGAGATTTATTTGTAATTTAAAATATTTTTTTACATTAACAAGTACATAAATTTATACAGATAATTCAACATAAAAATTTTATTTCTGTTGCTCTTAGTTTAAGTGAGAACCATTTGAAGTTGGTGCAAAAAAATGTTCATTTTTCCTTCTAGCAGTTGGTAAGAGGTATACATTTCGACATATTCACCAAGTCTATTTAGGCATTTATCAGAATGCAGGACCAACTTGTTTAACTCATATTTGGAGAAATCAGACCGCAGTTCATTGAGCCAGGTCTCGACGGATGTTTTCGCAGCACTATCTAGGAATACCGCAGCACATCAGAAATGATATGCTGCACGCTACCATAGCTCAGTCTCAGCTCTGACGAGATTTCACGCAGAGTTACCCGTCGATCATTTTGAATCATTTCTTCGATTCGTGCCGTGTTGATTTCTGTCGTTGAAGAACTTGGCCGGCAGCTCCCTGTCATTTTACGGTATCTGCATGATTGAAAAGAGTGACATAATTTCGCTACATGTTGTCTGCTCATTGCAGATGCGGACACATTCTTTGCCCATAAACATCAACTTCCAAATCGCACTTCCAAACGAGACCAAATTCCTAAGCTCTTGCCATTTCAATCGTCCTGCATTGTCTAGGAACTTTCACTACCTACCCGCAAACCAGCTGTATATTTAGTAGCTCCATTTGTCTCCACTCTGAGGATACAGAATTTCTCCACAATATGTAATTTTCAAATTCTGCGGCTCGTGGCCTTTTTTTTTTTTTTTTGGATCCATCCTCGTATATTTATAAGCATTAGTCTATGAGCTAAATATTTTTGCATTTTATTCTTTCAAAGACGTTTTTTGATTTTACTGTGTCTTTTTCAGGTAAAAGGAGCTTTGAGACTTATTAGTAAAGAAGTTAGTTGTTTATTTCTCTAATTTGTCTTGATGCTTTTTTATCATGTTTTGAAACATTGCCGGACTAGTGTTTATAACTTTCCTCCAGTGGAATGAAAATTTACCATGCCCTTACAGGATTAGTATTTACTTGAATCGTAAGAGCTTAAATTAGAATTTCTTATCATACTGAACATCTAAGTTTAGTTAGAATTATGTTAGGTGAAATCTAAGTAAAGGATATGAATGATCATATGGCCTAATGGGCCTTAAAATATGAAGTTACATAAATTCAAATTTTTAAAAAAGGAATTCACTATTATATTAGTGTATTTTTACTAATTTAAAAAATAAGCCCTGATTAAATGACAATTCAAATTCTAATAAGTTAAAATTCACTATTTAATATTGTCTATCCTCAAATGTTTTCGATGGATATGCTCTCAACATTAATTATATTTGAAACTGCATATTTCTTTATTGATTTATGTTTTTGTTCCCTCCTTCTGAACAGGATTTAAAAATATTAACTAAATGACAGTCTCGTATATATAATAAGGCTTTTTAAAGGTAATGGTCCTGTTTGCTTGCAATTCATTGGAATTTATAGATAATGTATTAGCTTAAATTATGCCATAAATAAGTCTCAATGTAACTATCATGGATTTCATACAGCTAATTATGTTTTCATGTTTTAGATTTATTCCACAGCATTTATATTTATTTTCTCTCATATAAAAATGAATGTAAATGCAATAGAAAGCCTTTGTAGTAGTATAAAGGTTTAAAATTCACTAGAACATTTTTTGAAACTTATTTTTTTAAGAGATAGATATCCATTTAGAAGAAATAATTTTTAAATATTCAGTACCGAGTTTATCAGCAGAGTACTAAATTCCTTTAAGTTAAGTGGTATATATATTTATAACTAATTATAATATATCACTATTTATGCAATTATATTTGCAAAATACACTTTTAATCTACTTGGGGGGGGGGTGATGTATTGTTGGGATCGCCATTTTCACGGGTAAATTTTCTCATTAATTATATATGTTTACGCAAAAATTACAGCTTTACGAAAACGAAGTTACATATATCAAGTATCTGGATAGATTCCAGAATTGTGCACTCTTTGTTACATAAATGGAGTAACATTCTTCGTAGTGTACTCAATTATACCATACATTTTTATAGTTTAAAATATTTAAAATATTTTATTATCTAGATGCATTTTTATAATTTTCGAGTTTTTAAAAATTACATTTTCTTTAACAGCTCAGATTTCATAATATAAATATTTATAAGGACAAATATAAAATTTTTGTAAGCAATACATTAATTAAAATATTATATTTTTTTCATTACTTTTATAAGTAATAAATTACATATAATACCTTCTTGACACTAATATAAAAATAAAAATTCTAACGAATCCGTTAAATTCCAACAAAAGGTATTTGAAACAATTTATCTAATAAACCAATCAAAATCCTAGTATTTCCTGTAAAATAAAGCTCTTATAGTAAATTACTTCAGTACGTTTTCTCAACTGGTGTATTTTATAATAACTGAGCACTTAAAATGCATGAAGAGAAATTCTCTGTATACAACCGAAAATTGTTCAAGACATAAAGTTATTTTTAGTAAATATGAAAACATTTTAGTTTTTTAAGTTCAGTTAGATTGTGCTAATAAAACCAATCAAATTTTGATTTAAGTCAAAATATTTGAGTACTTAACATTCACTTGGGACCAGTATGAAAAAAATTTAAAGCTACTTCCATGTTTTTTTTAAATTTATGCTCAAAATAAAAAAAGCACAAAGTATGGCGTATTTTTTCAACTGTAAGCAATAGAAATAATCTGTTCAGGGCCACCCGATTCTTTTATTTTTCTTGATACTGTCTTTCTCTCGTACTTTTTAAACAGTAACATAATGTATTTATTTCCTGTTTGCTTAAATTTGCTATTACATTAAAAAAAAATCAATGCGTATCTCTCACCTTCTCTCTCGTAACCCTATATATATACCTGTATATATATAGTAACCCTAACTATATATATACAGGTATATGTGTAGAAAGTTCAAATTCACAATCTTAACGTTAGTATAAATAATTAATACTTTGCAATTGCTTTCGGCACATCTAAATCGTGTCATACTTTTCTGTAACAGATCATGTTTATACATATTTTATTTTATTAGGCAACTCCGAATAATTTATGTGTTATTTATAGTATTCCCTTTTACAAAAATGATAAATGGAGTCAATGCTATTTTGGTCGCCCTGCAGATTGTGTTATAAAAAGCTGTAAGTAATGCAACCATGTGGGGCTCAATTTTGAAAATGACCTTTCAGACACGACAGTCTGTAAGATTTTGTTTAGAATTAATTTGGACTAAAATCGAGATAACCTAAGCTTTGATTGAGATATACCAAACAAGATTTCTTTGGTATTTTTAAATTTTGTTTAAATGTTTGCAAGAGGGCTTACTTTATTAGTATTTGCTATTTATTTTCGATCTCTTTCTCTCTCTCTCTCTAAAAATAGAATCAACGGATGTAGCATTGAAAATAATTTAAAGTGGAATAGAATAATTTCATTTGCTCGCAAAAAATTTCATTTCGAATAATTTGTGATACTCGCTTTGCCTATATTAGTTCAAAGTATTTTTCTTTGTTTACAATTTGTAAATTGCACGCGTAGTTTGAAGATTTTTTTCCCCTAAGCAACAGCCAACAGCTTGTATTGTGTTTCAATTTAACTTCCCTAAATTAGATGGAGTTGAAACTTTCTGAAATTAAATTTTCGAGCAGAAGATTACTTTTTTCTGTTGGAGTGAAAACAGAACATTTTATAAATTATTTTGGCAAAATTTTTTATGTATATAGATTGTTTTTTTACGCATTGTTTGGCTTCTAAAATTTTTGTTTGCTTACATATTTTTTTTCTGTTGTTGGTAGCATTGATGATGATTGTAATTTTTTTTATGCTAACTTTTTGGATTATGATTTATTTGTGTAACCAAAGTAAAGTTTTTACTTTTTGTGGTTCTCTTTCCTGTTTCTTTTTTTCAATTTCAGAATTCAAAAGTTCAAAAGTTAAATAAATTTTTTTTTAGATTATGAAGAATTTTTCTATATCAATTTTAATATACAATTTTAAAAAAGTCCCGAATATTTGATAGACACACTTAATATAGAACTCTCTTGATTATATTTCATAAATTCAATGTCAATTACAAATTTTTCAGTAGAAAAATAAAGATAACAAAACCTATAAAGGAATAGTTAGTTTCAAAATATGAAATATGATTCTTGAATACTTTTTTTCTTCTATACAGTTCATAAAAAAATTCAATTCAAAGACGAATGTATTTAGAATACCTTAAAAAGTAAACAGGATATCAATCATTGGCATGGCCAAGTAATTTTAGCGCGTTTTTTACATGTTGTGTTTTGCAATGTCGATAAACTAGCGAAATTCAGGAAAATTTGTAGGAAAAATCGGGAAAACTATGGGGAAATTTAAATATGATTCGGCTCATCTAGGGCACAAAGGCGACCAAATGCCGAAAACCCGAGGTCAATTGGTTGCTTATTGGCTGAGAAAAAGGTATGACAAAATATGGAACGAAGACGAAATTTGCGTCCTAATAGCGCTTTTGTTCCACTACGTGAAAAACGCGCTAAAAATAACTGTTAAGCATCAGCTTATATAATTCAATTTTTTGGGGGATTCTTTAGAATTACTTGAAAAATAGGAAATATTTCAATATTTTTGCAGTTAAACTATAATTTTTACTAAAATTTTATTAATGATTATAAATTTTTTCAGATACATAGTATCTTATGAACAAAAACTTTTGGGCGTGTTACGAGAAACCACACATTATATTCATCTTCATGTATATGAATGATATTTATACAGATAACATTATATTTTGTAATAATCAGGACGTGTTGTTTTAAAATATCTTTATATATGCATAGGGATTATTCCTAAAATTCTCCTCAAATTTTGGAAGTTATGAAGTTTGAACTATTTCTGCTTAGATAAAATTTTATTTTTAATGTATCTTTTTAGGAAAAAAGTTGGTTCAATATTTGGAGAAAGCTGAATTTTCGACTTGCTCACATGTGCACTTGTTATATTTATATTTGATGTGATGTGATATTTTACAATTCTTAGAAGGATATTTGTAATTTCTAGTGTATTCCCTATATCGTAATTATTGGTATATTTAAATCTTTAGGTAGTAAATGGCTTCCATTTAATAATATTCGAAGCATTTGAGATGTTTAATATATATAAGTATATATATTCAAATAATTTTAGAGAAAGGAAACGTAATATAATTTGAATGTTTACATAAAGAATATGAATTTACATGTTTGCGTTATTTCAAAAAGCTATATTATAATAATTTTTTTAAAAAAAGTATTTGAAATTTCCTCTTTTTTATTCACAAATTAAAATAGAGCAAAACATATTAGATCTTGATAATATAAAAATAATTTAATTTATTTACGTACAGAACAGCAAACAGAATAGCATAAAAATTAAGCAAAAAGAAGTATTTTTACAGAAAATTCTTTGCAGCTTAGCTGATATGTATTCAATGAATATTATTTTTGTGTGGTTAGTTTGCACTAACTAAATGAAGCCTCTCTTATTCAGTTCACGATAATACAATAATAATATTAATCGTAAAAATGTCAAAAGAGTAAGGATTACAAAAGTAAGGATTTTTAAAAATAATTTTTTTTCCAAGGGAAATTTTTTAAAAAATATATAATAATGGCATCATGTTTCATATAGTATAATATATACCCTAAACACTTATATTTATTATTTACAAATTGTATGGCTCCTGTTTATAAACTACAAATATTTTGCGCTGAATATTATACCGTGTTTTAAAAATATAAAATAAAGTTTAATTTTATGCAGTGCTTTTTTTTCATACTAGAGTTCCTTCTAAAACATTCCACACGGCTATTTTTTATTAAAAAAAAAGAAAGGGGTACTCTTTAAAAATAAGTTTTCATCACGAAAAAATCACATATTATTTATTTTAGTGAAATGTTTAAAGAATTTCTAGAAAAGTTTAAGGGTGGTACAATTCTTTCAATACCAGATACATTTCATTACAAAGCATGATTCGTTTTATGAATATAAAAACATAGTATAAGTAACATTCAAAGCCAATTTAATTGATGATGATGATGATGATGCATCCATGATGGCATCAAATCAGACAATACCATGGCCCGGTTGACTCTACTGGCAAACTGCAACATTATTGATAAAACCAAAAAATCTAATATTATCATTGGCGTCTTATTTTGAAGTATACGAAGAACATGACTAAAAGAAGTAAAGTAATAATATTTGTGGAATATTTTGAAAATAAAAAAATACAACTTTCTATGCCAATATAGCATAGCTAATTATGTTGTCTTATCGTAAGACAGTGCCTGTTAATTTGCTGTTAATAAAATAATCATAAAACACATCAAATGATTTTAAATCATAAATCTTTCATCAAAATTAATAACTCCGTACGCATAAATATCATATGTCAATTATTTTTTAATTAAAATATAGCTACATTAGCAAAACTCTAGAGTAAGAATCAATAAAATGCGATTTTACTGTAAAGAAATAGATATTTGAGGTGAAATAAAATTATCTTCTAGTACGCATACAAACGGTTATATTTCACGAAACGTATAAAATGAAGTATACTAGAAATTACAGTTTTTTGAGATACAGCTCTTTTCAAGCACACACAATCACGGTTCTTTTCTTAAGGGCAGTGGTATAACATGCACCTTCGCATTTTGGAGGGGGCAGGATTCTAAGGGCTTCAAGTTTAACTGATGCCAAGTACGCAATACTTTGCAAGATCCGACTTGGGGCCCAAAACCTGACTTTGCAGGTGGGCTCTAATATTATCCGTTACACCATTGCTTGCGGGTCAAAGCATCCTAGTGTTTAATACCGAGAGCATCAAGCACTTAAATCCAATCACAGGTTTTGCTTGAGTTCCTTAAAACGGAGCAAAACAACCACAAACCATCGTGCAAAATATTGGGTGCAGGTTACGCGTTAGTTAAATTTAACAGTCTCAAAAGTTCTTTTCAGAAGGATACAAACTTCAATTGATTAGAATATCAATCATGCTGTATTTTTTGTCATTTTAAAATGATTTAAAATTATAAAGTCCATCGCCAGTAGTCTTATTTATACTCTAGAGCAGTATTCCTCAGATTTACTGTGCCCATGGACCCATAATTATACCAAGAAATAGGCCATGAGCACCCTAGTAAAATAACTCTATTTCAATGCATAATAGAAAATTATAAATTAAATTTTGATGCCTTGAATGGTAATTGTAATTATAAGTAAAGTATAAGAAAAAACTGAGATATCTGAAATAATATTTATTCAAATTATAACCTGTGCATTAAAACAGCGATTTTCTCAAACTGTGAGGCACTCTGCCCTAGGGGGAGTATTTGTTGTTGTTGGCGTATCCATGATGTGCAGATTAATAAAAAAGATGCTTTAGATCGCTCAGAAGCTGTCGAAGAGACGGGGACCTAGGGGGCGTGGTATCCCTATATGGGGAATTAAGCATTTTGAAAAGTCGAAATAAAAATTCTTCGAAGAAGATAAGTGTTAAGTAACTGAAAGAAAGCAAAATAAATACATTGACATAATAAATCTTAAATACACATTTACACAGATATAAAATATTTATAAATGTATCAGTACTGCGCAATATTTTTGATAATTAATTCTGAATAATAACTAAGAAACAAGTTTAAAAATTACTAGTGCTTCTCATGAGCTTGCTATATACAAAATTTAATATTTAGCTTGAAAATTGCATGGCTTATAAATAAAATCATATTGTAGCTTTAGCGTCAAAGTATATTTTTATTGCATGTAATATATTGTTATTGGATGAGGGGGGGGGGGGTTACGATGAAAATAATGATTGAAAATTGGGTCAGAAATATTGATAGTTTGAGGAGCACTGCATTAAAATATAGAGAAACACAGTTTTTTTCAAGCAGATGGGTGAACCAATAATATTGTTATCATGGTAAGAATACAAAGAACAATCCTGCTTTCTGTTTTAAACTAAGAAACATTTGTTGCATTCACTTCACACACACACATATCGAGATCAATCACAAAACAAAACTAAACTTTTGATTCGATATACCACTCTTTTACACTATTATATTTTTAACAATTTATTGCATGTAGTGATGAGATTCCCTTCATGTATAAACCTGTATAGACGGCTACGTTCGTGATTGACCCGACTTCCCACCGTATGACGCTTGTCAATACTTGTATTTACATCTATCTATCCACAGGCGTAAAATTCTAGCCCTTAGCCGCGATGAATTTCGTGGACCTTGATCTGATGTTACTGTCGATCAGGTAGCTTAAGCAACAACAACACATTTATCTGTCCAAAGATTATGGACAGTACTGGTTTGGATATTATATCAATATTGGCTAAAGCTTGGTCAGAGGAAACAAGTGTGTCTCCATTGGATACCGTCGCATGTGGGTGTGCCTGGGAACGAGGCAGCTGATGAGCTGGCTGGTAAGGGTTGTGACCTCCCTCACCCCAGATCTTCTGTCTCGAGGCATTCTTAAATTCATTACCTCTACAGAGCTAAAGTGAATCTGACTTGGCGAAACCTTCCTGCTCACTACTGGTAAGCAGCTAAGAGTCCTGTTTTATTTCTACAGTGCAGGAGGTCCAGGCCTCTTCAGACTGTCTTGGTGCTCTTTAGAAGCAGTCACCTGCGTGGAATGGTTTTGTATCTGTCCCTGCTTCTCCTGCTCATCTTCTGAACTGCCGGCGCATTTCCCTAGGACAGTTATTTGAGATCAAGACCAGGTTTGTAACATTCTTATGCGGAAATGTTAAATAGATTTGGCGTAGGCTTTCCTGCTCCACGAGGATTTGAAACAGCAGCAACACCTATCTATAAAATATTTACCTGTCTAAATTTTATGCATCCATCTAAAAAAATTTATTCTAAAATTTTTAATTTTTTTCTGTAATTATTTTAGTTCATAAAAATTATTACTAATTTATTTTAACTTCCATAAGAATGGCAATGGATTACAAATATTTCACTTTATATTAAACCTTTTGCAGACCCATTGTCGTTGTCTACGCTCCCCAAAATTAATTTTAATTTACCACAGACCCTTCATTACTCACAAGAAGCTCCAGGAATTTTATAGCAACCCCATTGGGAAGCTATGCTTTAGGGCGGCGTTAATTCAAACCAAAACAAATTTCGAGTATATTGCCAAATTTTTTTAAAGAATCCTGCTTCAAAATCAAATATCTAACCAATGTTTATAAGCCTGAAATAACATCATTATCTTTAAATGCAGGAGTAAAATAATATTATTTGAATGAATCAATATTTAGAAGAAAAAAAGATGAGTTATTTTCAGAATCGCTATAATTTTCGAAATCTTCCCCGAGACATTTCTAACTGTACAATCAAGAACGAATCATGTTCTCTAAATTGCTTCTAAATGAGAGAGTTAAATACTGTCTGACAAAGGAGTAATTTCGCATTTATCGAAATGGAATTAATCCATTTCTCTAATGCGTAGTTATTGTCTAATGAGGAATGTCGGTTACATCCATGTCTGCGGAATTTTAATTGGAAGGGCTGCTTACAAATAGCATAGATAGTGCACACACATTCTCATGCAATCATATACATATTATACCAGATATCAATTGCATCATCTAAATGCACATTAATGAATATTATAATCAATGACTTTTGTGCAATGTCTCTGTATGTGTGTAATACATACCTGTGTAATACATACCTAAAGAAATAATACATAATTTATGTAGTTAGGAATCATTTAATTCTAATTTGATTTTTAACCGTATTCTTCGTTGTGTTATTGAAGATAATGAATGAGACCAATTATATTCTTTAATAAAAACATAAAAAAATGGTTGTATGTTAGAAATATATAAATCACAAATATAGAGGAGTCGACCTACGAAATTCAAATCTAAGCGTAAGGAGTAATATTTAAAAATTATTGGTGTTTGAATTTTTGGAGTCAAAATATATGTATCTATGAGTTATTATTGGATATACTTGTGGTTAAAAAGTAACCCTAAAGCATTTTAATTATTGACGCAGTTGACTAGCATAATTTGTAGTTCGAATGTACCTCGTTGTGAAATTTTATTTGATGATACAAAGATGGAACTCATGCAAAATAAGTATCATTCAACAAATGTCGGCTTAGGGCCAGGAGAAGATTTTTAGATCTTAATACACATCTATTTCAAGTTTAAAAATGCTCGAATATATAAACTCGATTTTTTATGCCTTTTGATTACTATAAACCTTAAACAAACATACTATGACTTTTTAAGCAAAGCATTTTGGTAAAATTAAGTAATAATCAACCTCTAGTGCCACCATGTTGTACTAAAATTATGTTTAATTTTCCACAAGAATGTAATAATCATTATAGCTCCTTTTCGTCTTCTTAGTTAAAAATCCCACAATTCACACGAAGAACTTGCAACATATTAAAGCATCAAGTGCAACTTGCTAAAAAATTACATTTTGCAGAAAAGTTCTTCAATTTTATCAACATGTTTTTATTCCTCAATAAAATAACTTTATTGAATTATAAGCTGAATCCAATATTAGGTTAATTATATACACTTATCCAGAAGAAGTTAAATGTTTATTTAATTATGTAAACTTATCCAGAAGAAATTCAACCTTTAGTTAACGCTTAAAATTATTCAAAAGCTCTATCTTTTTAGATGGGTAAATTATTCAAAAGTTCAATATTAAGTTAATTGTGCAAACTTACTAAGAAACTTATTTAAAAGAAGTTCAATCTTTAGTTACTTGTGCCAACATATTCAAAAGAATTCGTTCATATTTCATTTGTCGTAATCTGTATTCCTATTAAATTTCTGTACTACTAACATAGGTATTAATCTTTCTATTTTTTTGTTTCTTAATTTTATGGTTCTCTGCAGTTCAATTTTTTAAGGTTTTGAATATCATATCGCAGAGATAACCAGTGTCTCAAAGCTCTCACATGGTGAGGTGTAAAAGTTGTAAGCGGAGAATTATTAACTAAATATTGATTCCATTACTTGGAATTAATTTCAGGGTCCATGTTCAATAGCCCTCTTGAAATTCTAGATAAACGTCTATAGAAACAGACGCAAGACCTAATAGGTAGTCTAAATCAGATTAAAATGAAATGAAAATTTTTTTAAGTTATATATTTAGTAGAAGAGGTTTTTCAAAATATTATGGTACTAAAATTTTCGAAAGAAGAGGAAAAAACGATTTTTTCTATCCCTTAAGTTTTAATCATTTCATACCTTAAATATGAAAAATCTGTATATTAGTATGAAGTATGTCCTTCTTTAACATAAATGACCTATTCAACTCGTATTCGCGTTGACTCCACTAGTGTAGCGCACATGTTATTGACTTCAACATCGTGGAACCACACTTGCATAGCACTTTTTATTATTTAATCTGTTATCTTGCAGTTCATCTTAAATAAACGATTCTTGAGAATGTGCCTTAAGTTCTCAATAGCATTTAGGTCTGGGGAATTACCAGGTCAATGAATTACTTTTATTTTATTTTCCCGCATAAAAGTTTGGGTCAATTCCGAATCGTGACAAAGGGCCAAGTCAGGTTTAAATGTTCCGTCGAATGTTTCCATGAATGGAACAATCCTACTGCGTAATATTTCTACGTATTGGACAGAATTCGTTATGCCTTTAAGAGGGATCAAGTTTCCAGTGCCATTTGTAGTGGAAACCACCTAAAACATCTGTTTAAAGGGATGTTTTATAGTATGTTGAATATGATCTGGTTGCAGAGTTTCTACTTTATTTCGTCTAACTACTTTTGATTTGTAACCCTGCTTAAACAAATGTGTTTCATCATAGGTAATCCCCTTTTTACCAATTGTTAACAGTCAATGATCAGTATTTTCTGGTCCATGCTAAACATTTTTTCATCATTTTCTGAGTTAGAAATTGTTTTCCCCTTGGTCTTGTTGCCTTACGGCCAACTTCCGGAAGTCTTTTCTGTACAGTTAAGGTACTCACTTCGACACCATAACCCAATAAATCCCTTCGATGGTCAATGCTTGTCTTTCTTGGATTCATTTTGATATTTCTTGTTAAAATTGTATCAGTTTGCGGCCACATTTTCCTTTTCTTTCTGGCGACAATGATTCGAAATCTGGAAATGTTCTTAAAATTCTTCAAACACTTTATTTATCCATAACAACTGCCGTAGCTATGTGTCTCACAATCATAGAAGTGTGTTTATTTAGAGGGATTTTTTTAGAACGCTACCTCTGAGTAATAACCATCTTTGAACAAGTAACACGGATTACACGGAATGCAAAATCATAGCCACCAGCTGCCACACTAAAAAACTCATGACTAAGCTACTATTGAACTGAAACCAGTCAAAGGAGTAAATTATAATCGAGTTCAATATATCACATTACCTCTATGTAGATATAACCATTTTGATGCGGTTCGAAACATCACTGGCAATCCTCATACCAACATAAACAAGAAAACTATGTTTGTCCCAATGAATTCGAACAATTTAGTACACATTTTTATACATATTTATATAGATAATATTTCTGAAATCCATCTTACTATGGTTTCGGTAAACTTACGAAAACTGGATCAGACTATATAAATATTTGTGCAATCTTGTTAGGTTAAAAATAATCTAATATGGTCTTCCAATTTAGAAATTCTTGTATTTTAATTTTGGAGGGAACTAAATCTTGACTAGATGCCCTTCGAGGCAAATTCATGATTTTAAAGTTGATAGTCCCTTCGACAGAGATGCATATTTTTTTATCCTTCTCATTTATAAGCGGATACTGATATGATAGATTTATTAGTTTATAAATCTAACTGAAGGGCTTTAAAATTAGTATTTTTTAGTAAGAAACAAATGACTATATGCTGTACTTAACGCATGCTTAAGATAACTCATTAACTCATCGAAAACTTGTTGTATTCGGGCAGAGTTGCCTTTCTATGCTGGCGTATTTTAATGAATTTGAAATTTTTCAAGGTCATTGTTTTATTTAAATACTGTACCATCATATAAGACAATAAGATAAAATGACATTATTTTATTTATAAATATGCATGAAAAATATTATCAAATTGTAACTTTTTTATAAAATGTAGTCCATGAACTGGAACTTTCAGTTCTATAGTATAAGTATACCGTCAGAATAAAAGTAGTAATTATGAATAAAGCTTTGAGACTTTCCACCATTTAAAAAAGTTTATTTACTTATTTTTATATTACGAAACATATAGAGAGATTTATAAAATTATTTTAAGTAAAAGATAGCTGTATTGTCTTTTGTTTCAAAAGGAAGGAATGATAGCTGGTAGAAAAAGAAGCCTACCTAAAATCTCCACTTGGAGATCGGAGTGGCTAAGTGGATAATTAAACAATTTTTAATAGATATTCGAAAGCGGAAAGTATTTATTGTAACAAAAGTACTTTTTCATGAAATAGTTTCATTGAAGGTAAGGTTTAATAACAAAACTTGTAAAATAAGTCATAAAAATAAAATTAAATGAAAAAAAAATCTAATTCATAAATAAATAAAAAAAATTCAAAATTAGTAAATTAATTTATAAATAAAGAATTTTAAATATTTGAGATCAAATTCTCCACATATTTACATATTTATCGTATATTATCCATTTTCTTATTCTCACCGAGATGATTTGTATAAATTACACATATTTCATACGTGATATGTGACTTCAGATTACTGTACCAGTTTCATAGACATTAGCTAAAATAATATTCAAGATCAAGGTTTAAAGATTCTTGGTACTTAGAGGTCAAAAGTCATTTCTCTCAAAAGAAAAGAAGTTTGAACATTATGTTTAAGAATACAAAAGCTGTTTTGAAAAATGGAATTTCTCTAAAAGTTATGTTGAGATTATTGAATATTTATAGATTCATAAAGACTTGTCTCTCTTGAAAAATTGATAATATGAAGAAATTTTCAAAGTATTTATTAAATTGCTTCTGGCAAAATCTTTATTGTACAATCTATTTTTTTAATCGCGTAACAGTTTTTTAAAAACGGTTTTTGAGCTATTTTAATGTATAAAACAACAAATAATACTACGATTAAGTATTTCATATTTTCAGCAGAGATTTAAAAAATTAATTCCCTAATAATCAAGTTTACATTAAGGAAATGCGTTAAGGTTTATATAATACTAACATTATAATACAATATAATGACAAATATTCATTATTCTCAACCTAAATGCGATAGTTAAAATTTCTACCTACCTTGTTTTTAAATATATTTTGCAGCTTTACTTTTTTTAGAGTTTGTGTGTAAAGTTTTGAAAATAAAATATCTATTAGTGTAATATAAAATGTCAGAGTTTTTCCCCATTTTTTTTAACAAATTAGTTTATAACAAAATTTTGAAAAAGAAATTATTTTACATTGTAATTAAATTTCAAAAATGTGCTTTTGAGATACCTTTAAAAAAAATCTAAAAAGAATAATTTTTTTAAATATGTTTGCTAGAAAAAAATATATGTGTGTTTGTGTGATCATATTTTCTGTACAAAAGAAAAAACATTATCGAGGTGTTAGAATCTTTTTAAATTACTATTAATATTTATTTAAACACTTGAAATAGGCAAAGCAAAACTGCAATTTTTAATTATATAACGAGAAGACAAAACATAAAGTTAAAAATAGGAAACATTAAAAATTTAAAAGAATTCTGAGAGACTGATAATAACAAAGATAGAAAAAAAAAACACTGTCGGAAAAGTTCAAGGGAGTGAGTGAATATTAACTTCGCACTTCTTAGCTACTCAAGGGCTTTTGGCGATGGACCTCGTAATTTTGAAAATTTCAAGATAGAGATGACTACCACACATTTACATTCAATAATATAAATGTAATCAAGAAGTTTTATAATAGAAAATATGCATCTTTAAGTTTTAGTACTAGATTATTTATGTTTTTATATGTATCCCACTTTTGCCATTTCTAGTACAAAAATTTAATTTTCTAAACAGCTTTTTTACTGTATATTTTTTAAAAATATATAATACTTTGTTGTATTACCCATATTATTTTCAGGATATATATGTTATATATTTGTATCTGATTTCAAGTTATAAAATGTAACTGATTTCTTAGATTTTCGTACTGAAAAAAATATTACTTATTATAAAAGATAACGTAATGTGGACTTTTAATTTGGATGAAAATTGTTTTAATCTTTATTAAAGTACCTTATAATAGTTAATAATAAAAATCCTAACATAATAATACGGTGAATCTCGAAAAAAAAACTGAAAAAATATTAAAAAGCGATTTTTTTTAAAGTTTCTTAAATTTTTAAATGATATAGAAAAAATATTTGCGCCAAAACCTTTTGCAAAGTAAGTTTTCATAGAAATTTATTTTTTTATCATTTTTTAAATTCTAACAATTTATATATTAAACACATAACCTTATATCCAGATATTCGTGAGCTAGCCTTATTACCCAAGTTTATCTCCTGGAAAATAAATTGACTTATAAAAAAGAAGGGATCTGTGTAATCCAAAAATTTATAATACATTCCTTTTTAAAGCTTTATATTTCAATTTATGTTCAACTTATATTGTGACTGTAAATTTATTTTGTTTTGAAAGGTATTTATTTCAAAATAAAAACAAGTGCATTTCTTATTTGGGTCTATTTCAGGGTATGACTTTAACATTCCATATTTTGGAAAGTATTTCAGAGCAAATATTGTATCTTTGTTACATTACATACATTTCGAGAAACTCTCAGCATAAATCTTCCATCAAGAGTTCTTTAACCAATGCACTTCCACAGTAAAATTCTTTTATTTGATTCAGTTTAACGTAAGAGATTACTACATATTTTGAAAGGAATGGAATACATATCTTTTTCGATTTGCTGTTTGAAAAATCAATTTATATTTCCACTCAACTCCAAGCACCGAGAATAGCTATTATGTTACACACAAGTGCTACATATTTCTTAACTTCAATATAAATAATGTAGTTTTAGCAAAATTTGTTTCGTATGAGATATTTTGCATAAATATATATATATATCTTTTTAATGCTATATTTTTCATATTTATCGTATGAAAAATATGAAATAATTTGACATGATTGTTAAGATTCTTAAACATTTTTAATTTTTAAAATTTCGTATAATTGTTGTCACTCTTCTCTTTTAAGTTATGAATTTGAATAACTCTAAAGAGTTTATTGTCGGTGTTCGAAAAAAATAGAAATGGTCTTTGTATTATCATAATTAATTTATACTTTCATATGCACACTTTTAAAAAAAACACGTGTAAAAAGTTTATTTATGAAATGGATGACTTTTTAAACAAATGAATCTCTGACCAAAAGTTATTTCGGTACTTTTTCGTTTCGCTGGCACAAGCTTTAAAATCTCCAAAAATGATACAACCAACGCCAAACGGAATATTCCAGCTTGTAACCTTTTACCATCCCATATTCAAAACAAGTTGTGGTCATTCCTTATTAGAAACGTCATTTACATAATACATAAAAAATGGAGACAAAATAATGGAGAACAAATATTCATGTTAACGTTTTTTTATGTGTATATTGTTTGTTGTCACCAATATAACCTGCTTGGCGAGATTAGTGCCGGCAAAACGGAAAAGTGCCGTTATTTCTTTTCATTTAAGTAATTATTATTATAAATTGTTCTTGAATTTACTGCAATTAATTATAACATGTTTTTAATAAGCTTCAATGATTCTTCTTTACTTCAATGATTTTTCTTTATTTTTATTTTCTGGCCCTTTCTACTTAGCAGTGGTATCCTAGTAGTTATGGTCACAAACTCATGGAGGGCGTGTCATGAGTTCGAGTCTTTGTTTCTCGAGTCGATTTTTTAAACTGAAAAACTGAATCCAAAAAGCAATGACAGACTTAAACCTGGAAATTAATTTTTCCGACAGTGAATTAACCTTGACATCCAGAACTGTATTAACTCTACTTCGAATAAAACTGGCTAGGTATTATGACGGAAAGATTCTAATTTATTAACACTAATCCAACAATTCATTTCATGTTGCAGTCACTGAAAGAACAACACAGATCTGAAGAATTATATATTGCATTGGAAAATTGCACAAAAGAAAGGCATACCGAAATAGAAAATGTCTTACGGTATTTTTAAGTATAATGATTTTTAAAATGAAAATGAAAATGAAGAAAAGAGACTAACCAATTCAAATTTGATCAAGTTTATAGTAAATTTTCTTAAATTCTTTTTACCCACAAACTTATTCACATTCAGAAGAATTCGCTACAGTTATCGAAGATGATGATGATACTAATGTCGATAATGAAAAGACTTGTTTCTTGAATAAAAAATTAGAATTCGCGTAGTTAAAAAAAATTCTACAAACCAAAATAAACTACAGAAATTAGCTATACCTAAAAACATCCGAAGAGAAATCGATTTATTTGAAGATGAAGAATAATGAGGTAAACTGTTGGAAAAAGTATAAAGCACATTTCTAACAGTACTACCCATTAGAGTAGATGCCAAAATAGCGTTTCCGACAGCTGGTAATATTTGCACAAAACTACGTTCCAGGCTTAATGACAGTACAATTGATGTGCATTATGTTTTTTAAGATCACATTTCAAAAATTTGTTATAGTACCACAGACTGAATAGTGATATATTTACACCTTTTTGTGTGTGTCTGTTCTTTAAATAAATAAGCTGTTCCTTTACTTCCTTGTGATTCTTTATATATTGTTATAATTTATAAGTTACAAATTATTTTTTGTGAGATTTACACTCTCTAATAAAACTGGCAAATTAAACAAAGAATCACCTGCGTTTTCAATCTTTTTTTGAAATTTCTACTACCGAGGTTTTCAAACCGGTGTCCCGGTATTAAGACCAAAAAAAATACCGAATACCAGTATTGAACTTATGGTCCGATATTGCAATCCCTAATTGAAAGGTAGTCATCAATATCCCCTAGAATAGCTTTAAGTGTGCGACGTTATTAAATACTCATTCACTCTGATATCTTATTTTTTATGATGTTAAATATTTTTACATGAATTATATATTTAATTTCAATGGGGTGTGTTTTTCATTAATGGATTGATATATTTACGATTACATTAGTGGCTTAGAGCTAGTGTGCCACTTCATAAGACCAAGGTTATGGGTTTGATTCCGGCCAAAGTTAATAGATTTCATGGATGCGAAAATCGTAATCACGCATGTCATATGATTATATGGCATGGAAAAGACATCGTATCAATTTGGCTCTAATACTCTTGGCAAAATTATATCATAGCAATGTTTATAGCATCCAAAACGAGAGCTTGAATAAAAAATTGAAAAAAAAACCCAAGCGAGTTTTAGTGGCGAGAGCCGCCACTAGATGGGGCTACTATGAAACTTGCCGTTTCTGCAAAGGCTTAGTGGTCAATATGTAGCCCTTTTGGGGGGAAAAGGTTCCCTTCACCAATTTTTTAATTCCCTTTACCAAGATCCATCACGTAGTGAGACTAATGAACGTTAAATCTGTTGAGGCCCCCGTAGACGTGGGGTGGTAGTTTGGAGAGTGAGTGCTAGCTTAGGGCCGAGACTCGAAATTGCGAGGTCCGTTGCTTTATAGTGCGACGTTAATAAACCACTCATAGCGCTTTCTATTCTCGATAATTTTCATCGTTTCTGCTACAATTTCTGTTTTTGTTTTATAATCGCCAATTCCTTCCTTCCTCAGTGGCTCTACAACCCAGGGTGGGTTTTCGCTTCTCAAGCAATCTTTTCCAGGTTTGCCTTCTTCCTGCTAGTGTTCTCCAATTTTTAATTCTCAAAACTAGGAGATCTTTTTCTGAGCCATCCATCCATCTAAAACTTGGCTTACCCTGATTGCCAATTCAGATTTATTTTTAAAATATTTTTTTATCCTACACCCGTCTCTGGTATCTCTGCCGTTAGTCAACGAGCAGTCCAATAAAATGATGACGAAGCATGAAAAGAATAAAAAATTTTCTCCGTAGAGTTAGTTATCTACAAAAAACTTTAAGACAATAAAGCAATGTTTGAGGTGGTCACCATCCATTACACCCTGTCTGCACAGAGAACACCAAACAGAATCCTTTACTCCAATACGATGTAAATGCCTTGTCAAGTAGTCATGTCAAGTAAGTAAACGAAAGCAGGCAACTCCAACAGATCGAGGCAGGGAACTGGGGGCTCTACCACTTTTGTTAAGCAAGATATTCCACCTTTGACCTGCAGCTACTTCACCATACAGGGAGGTTCTATTAATTTGCAGTTTACTGTAAATGATTCTTTTGATGTTACGCAGAGGCAAGGGAGAGTCAGGTTTGAATATTAGAGATCCTGCTTTAGCAAACCTATCTGCGTTCTGATTTCCAGAAATGCTGCAATGACTGGGAACCACTGGAAGGCAATGCTTTCTCTAGACTTCCCAAGTTCAGCTAATTTCCTTCTACAGGATTAACTAGTGCGTTTTCATTATATCTTGAGTTTATTAGAGACAAAATTGCAGTTTGAGAATCGATAAAAAATACAATATTATGTACAAAACAGCTTTCAAATTTATAGATCGCAAATGCGATACCGCTATCTCACCATCAAAATTGCCACAATACTTTCCAACAGGATAACTAATACTGAAAGCACTTGTATAGGCTCCAGCACCAGCATTTTTAATAGCATCTTCGGCTGAACCATCTGTACCATGGAACCATTTGTCAAGAGGATATCTGCAATGCATAGTAGCAAGAGCAGCCAACATTTACTCCATTTAATTAAAGTATTTTATCAATATTTAATAGGAAATATTAAAAACTCTAGAGCTTGAAATAATTGGAAACGAAGTTTTATTACAACCTTATTTATCATGGGACTACGGTAGCAGAGTGATGATTGCCACGACGTTGTTTTATTCGAGTAATGGGTTCGAATCCCGATTTCATTAAAGACACGTTGCTTAGAGGGGCTTGTGAACGTTAAATCTGTCGGAAGCTCAAAATCCTCATTATGGCATGGCGCCTTTCTGGTAACTTGATCATGGCTTAAAATTACGCAGTCCATCTCCGATAGCCCTCGCCCTGCTTTTGAATGCGTTAATAAATAATCAATCACGATTTATCACAAGATGAGCGGATTCACATTAAATCTGCCGAGGCTCTTAATCTTGGCATAGAAAGGGAGAATAGGGTGCTAACGCTATTGCTGACTGCCCCATCTGATCCTGGTTCAAAATTACGAGATATATTATTTGCATTAAATTGGTTATTGGTTCGTACAGAGAAAGATGAAGCTGGAAATATTCAGTAAACAGATGCTGTTGTATTATTACTGAGTACTTTCTATTTTATTACGGCTTAATTTATTGAAAAAAAGCATTTTAAATTTGTTGATGGGTAAGTATTTAGTTATTTATACCTAAATCAATAGAGGGGGGGGGGAAATGAATTGAATAAAGGAATACATCCAACTATTTTCTTTACACGATAGATACGTTTCTTAGAAAACCGTGCAAAAAAGTCGTGTAAAAAATACATGCGGCATTTGTTAAATAAGGGTATATGTTTCACAACTTTAAAAAATCGTGTAAGATGAAAAGACACAAAATGTTTTTTGAGGAAACCATGCAAAAAAGTAATAATAATATCCATGTTATATATTTGTAAAAAAGACACACGCACAATTTATTTATATTACAAAAATAAATTAAAACTAGCGTATAGTGAAGTTTCAACCTAAAAATTTTAATTGAAATTAAGAACAAGTCATAAAAAAAATTTGTTTAGTCAATTCCTACTTTGAATGGGGGAATAGAAAGTATTTTATTAACAGTTGAAAATTTGAACAAGATACATATGTATATAGGGAGAGAGTGAACTAATAATAGGAATTGAAAAAAGAGCATAATTGGACTGCATTGTGTGTTGTAGCAATGCATACCCGGTTCGGCTTGTTTGACTAAAAAACCGTTTTTCGACGCTAACTTTTATCAATGCTTTAACAGTTACAATGTTACAACAATGGAGGCGATTCTAAGTTGGCATCGAAAACCGGTAATTAATTAAATTAATTAACCGGTAATTAATGGATTAAAATTTGAAAAACTGTATTAACATCAAGTGTCATCTACTACAAGTTTAAAAAAAATTATTTGAACTTGATTGGATGAATAAAAAGTATTTTGTTAAGGATTGAAAATTTGAACAAGGTATGTAAATATATATAGATAGGGCGAGAGTGAGTTATCTAGTAGTAGGAATTGAAGAAAATGACTAACTTACAACTATTCATCGCTACTTGATAGCAAGCGTGCATGTTTATTATGAAATAGATCAAAAATACTATCATTAGTAGATGTGTCAGATATGTTTAGCTCAACTGTCGGTTTTGATTCGAATGAAGGATTTCATTCGTTTTTAATGGCCATTGAGGTCGTTAATAACGAACGAAACTTTTTGTTTTAACAAAATCTGTTATTAGAGAATAATTTTTTTCTTCCCATTTTAGTTCTTCAAGTTACTTATACAATTCTTGATATCCCACAACACAAAACTTAAGATTGCATTAAAATTTTATATTGCACGCTCTATGTCAGGATCATAAGTAAGCAAATGTTGTCCTTTATTTATTGCAAAGTTCACGCCCTCGCGAATTAAATCAGTTGTTAGTAACAGAGCTTCACGTTCGATTTCGTCATTATCGTCTTTTTTAATTATCATAAACTGTCAAAAATTTGATCTTATCATCTTCACCCAAAGGGCACGAATTCCCAATTTGTTTTCAGATTTGTGTTTGAACAAAAAAAAAAAAAAATAGTGTAAAAAAATCGTGTACCGTGTTATTTTAAAGCTTTTATTTGTGTGTGTGTTAGCAAATAGGCTAAAATAGAATATTTATTCTTTCCGAGATAAAATGTTTAAAAATTTCAAAAAAAACCTTCTTTTTTGTTATAGAAAATTATTTTCTTGTTGCATTGAAGTGGCAAATTTAAGGATATCACAAAAACAGCTAATTATATTGTTTTGAAAAATTTATATGCAAATAACGTACTAAGATAAATAACCATTCAGTATTCCCTCACGAAAAAAGTTTCCCCCAAGTGAGTAAATATTAAAAATCTTTGTATGTACAGAAAGCTTAAGTAAAACATTGGAAAAATTTCTGGTTTTCAAATTATTTGTGTTTTTTTTTACAAAAAAATTGTAAATGTATATTATTTGTATTTCTAAATAAATTATTACATTAAACTATTTATTTTTCAATTCCATTTCCAATTAAAAATAATTTTTTTTATCAAATAAAAGAGAAAAACTCATGTCTGATTATATGCAAACAATTGTTAAAATCCTCATTTGTACCGAGTCAAAAACATTTATTTTTTCAACAAAATTATATATTTTGAAATAATATTGCGTATTAATATACCTTATTTTAAAATAATCTATCTATATATACTGTATAATATTGTATTTTTAAAAATCACACAAAGTGCTCTGTTTTAATGCAAATAATGATTCTTGGATATAAATTGAACCAGTTAATGTAACTGCGGTTTTTTTTCGCAAACTCTTGACCGTCGTTATCGAGTTGCAGGTTCGAGTCCTAGAGCCACTGAAGATCCACCGTGTAGAGTGGCTGATGCACATTAAATCTGTCGCATGACTCAAAGTCCTCACGTTGGCATGGTTTGGAAGTTAGGAGAAGAAGAATCCGGGAATGGTCTCACTCACTTGATCAAGGTTCAAAATTACGAGATCAATCCCCACCTTGACAATGGTTCAAAATTAAGAGGTCATTTGCCTAAAGCCCTCAAATTTCTTCATAGGCCGATGTTAATTAAAAACAAATCAAATCGAATTAGTTAATTTCAAAATCAATAAAACATAATATTATATTTCTAACTTGCCAGCATTTTTTCTTTAAAAAAAATTGAGAAAAAATTGTTTTGACACATCAAAAGCCAATACGTTTTATTATAAAGTGGAAAATCATGTTCTTCATCTGTGAATAAAATAGTTAGTGAGAAAATGTATTACTAGAATTTATATATATTTGTGCCTTCATATAATAGTCCCTTTGTTTAAAAGCATTTATTGTAAGCGCAACGATAGAGCATGAATTCCACTGCATATTGACGCCTGTAAATGTTACCGTTAAACAGTGTGTGTGTGTATGTATAATTCAGTTATATCATAGGTTCCCAACCTTTTCCGAACTGGCACCCCCTTTTCTTGTAAATATTTTGATAACATCCCCTCCCACTCTAGAGAAATAAGAGTGTACATAATACATGGTGAAAACAAGAATTAAATTTTAAAAAATATTCTATTACTAATAGAATATATTTTTTAATTTAATTTTTTTAAAGCCCCAATTTTTTTACTTGTGAACCTGAAACAACTATTGTACACATATTTAAATGTGTAATATTATATATTTTACTCATAGATAGGACATTGTTGGAAATGAAACGAATTTCTTCTTCGTTTAAAAGAGTGGAATAAAAGTTTAAGCTTACCTGCTATAAAGACAGGCAGGGGTTTTGATGATACGAAGTAATTCATAATTAACTATTCCTTTCAAAATAAATATGACAGTTTCAACCTTTAAAGAATCAAGTTAACTCCTCATTAACATATTTAATTGTTTCTTGGATAATATACGTAATGAAATGCAGTGAAGGAAACATTTTTCCTACTGCTCACAGATAAAGACAACACGTGCTCTACATAAATTAAAATGCACTATATCATTCAATTTAATGTATGTCTGAATGTAATGTAATTTTTAAGTTTTTCGTCATCTTTCTGAACTACCGAAATATGTGAATTTTCGTACACGTGATATAGAAATGATTTAAATACATACAATCAACATAAATAAACAGTATTAAAGATTATTTTTGTTAGTACAAAATCAGCGTGTTTTTTTAGTCTTTTTTAAAATATATTTGGTTTTTCTGCCCAAGCTCTTCCGTGCCATCTTAACGCTTCCTAATTTTCTCTGGGTCTTTTACTGCCTCCCTGAAAGCCTCAAACGCCCACAAGGGGGCGTTATGACCCACGTTGAGAAACTTTGAGTTATATCATAAAATAACTAAGTATTTCATGAAAAAACCAGACACGTCAGAAAGATAAAAAATTTCATACTTTATCTAGTTATTCTATGAAATAACTGGTTATTTTATGAAATAACTAATGATAGAACGTTAAGAAAAAGTGAAAAAGAAACAATTTCAAAGCATTTTTAATAATTAATTGATCGTAAATCACTGAAATCTCTCGAAAAGTACATTTTATTCCTATTAAGATTGATTAACTGATAAATAATATGGAAACGCAGATGATATATGAATTATTATTTTGCTCATATATTGCTAACATTAATTAAACAGAAAGGGAAAATATGTTGCAGAAATAGTTATATTTAAATATTATTAATTAAGTACACAAAATCTTCAAACAAAAATGCAAGATAATATTAATTTAAATTTTATGAAATACTTCTATTTTTTTAATTTTCATTATTTATTGGAGAAAGGGTTGCTGTGATGACACTTCGAATTGATGCACGACTGCTCATTTTTATACACGAGTACTTTGTAAATCCTTGTCAAGTGCTGCAACTTATAGCTATTGCAACAAATCGAAGCGATGTCAAAATTCGGAACTTCTTCGATGGAAATTAATTTTCTCTCACATATACTGAACTGAGTTCTAGAGTACTATTATTTTATTCGGCCATCTCTTGTTCCTTTTTCAAAGCAGGTATAAGCGGTTCAAAACTGACTGAAAGCAGCTAGAACCGTTCAAAACACTTTCGAGTACCGTATTTCATAATTTAATGATCAAGTAACCGTTATTCTATAGAATATCTGGTTAATCGTAGAATTCAATAATTTTATATACTCTTACAGATTTGTCCAGTTAGTTCATGAAATACCTAGTTATTCTATAAAAAAACGGATTTCAAACTTTACCGGTAACATATATAAAAATATATGCACATTTATTAGCCTTAGAAGTCCTCTTGTGATAGAGTATCAAAGTTCAGAAGTGTCATGAAGATAATGACAAGAATTGTCGATCTTGTAACCGTAGATCAAAATTGGAAGGTCTTCGGCCTATATTCTGTTGCGTTCCCATAAGGTTTGACGTTAATTCAAATCAATTAGCTCATTGAGAACACAAAGAATTGGTCTTTATATCAATAAACTCAAGAGTTGGATTTAAAATTTTTTGTTTCTTCTAGTCATCAACTAGCACATACAATAAACTAGAAGAACCTGCAATATGTTGTTATATGTTGTTGTTTATGCCACCTGTCTGACGTAGTCAGATCGAGGCCCACAAAATTCCTCATGGAAACGGGCTTGAGATACGCCTATCGTTAGCCTAAGCTTTGACCCATGAAGGTGATAGTACGATTTTGCTCACTATAGATGGCGACACCATTCGACCCACTGATTTAATGAGCACGTACTCCGTGTGTACTCGGCGGGTATTTGACGGCATCGGCATCGAACCCAGAACTTCCGGTCTGGCGTTCGATGCTCTAACCACTAGGCTACCCACGGCCACCTACAGTATGAAACAATACCTACAATCTGAAATAACTACAAGCAATTAGGAGCTTAATTCAAATCATGATCAAACAAAATACATCAAAAAATATAATGAATAATACCAGAAGCATTTATGTAAAAATGTAATTTAACTTGATTTTAATGAACAACTGTGTTAAAAATAAAATAAATAGAATTTTTTTTATTTGAGGCACCGGGTATGATAATTTTCCTCGTTATATAGTCAAATGTCATTCATATATTATGATTAAACGCTTACGGAATAATTTTGGCACTTTTGATAAAAAATCAGTTATTCCTTATCATTTTATTCAGATCAAACACTTGCAGAAAGATTTCGGTACTATTGATCAAATAAAGACAGTTCTCTTGTTCCTTTTGTATTACTCTTATTCGATGCGACATTAATAATGACAGCCATTGATAAAGTTTTCTGCGTCATCTTAATCTTTCAATTATTTTATTTATTTTCGTATATTAAATTATTCCCCATTAAAATATTTCCTTTCCTTCTAATTCTTTTGCTTATTAATTAAAGTTCCTACGCAAGCGGGTTGGATTGAAAATAATATCTGTTATTTCAGTGATATTTGTTTTTTACCTTCAAGATTCTGTATTTAGTATTTAAAAACTAGTGTATACTATAGTGTTGAGGCAAAGTAAAGTAATTTATTTTTCTGAAGTATGAAAGTTAGATTAAGGCTTAATAAAGGTACACAATAAACTACTCACGAAAAAACGTTCATACATTGAAGTATTACTAAGGTATGCTATTACCCAAAACTTGTATATTTTGCCAAAAATTGACACATTTTTTACGACTTTATTTTATATACCATCTTATTAGCTTTATAAAAATACCAAATGTATTACTTTCCGTTTATTAGAACAAAAACTACAAACTGCCATTACTTTAAGCAAGATATGTCATACTTTAAAACGCGCTTTACTCGAAATGTGTTTCTTTTTTAATGCTCAAAGGGGTACTAAAAAGTTTTTGCAAAATTGCTAAAAAAGTTTTTAAAAAAATTAACTGAAATTTTTTGTGCATGTTCTGTGTAACAGTAGAAATGTTTTAACTTTTAGATTTATCAATTGCTGTTTTATTACAAAATTTACAGTCTCTAATGTTAATATAATCACTGTTTTTTAAAACAATTTCATGTAATAACTAAGATAAAGTGCTCTTGTTTTTTTTTTTTAAATTAAAATATCTCTTTTCCTGAAAGTCATATTAAAAATGAATAGCATAGCAACACATCAGAATTAGAAAATTGAAAGTTTGTTATAAACTTTTGGTACAAAATGGGATCGTTTATGTTATTTTTTGTAAATTTTTACCAATTTGTTCCCATTTTAGTAATAATAATTTCTTTTTATCTTCTAAATTTTAGCATATTTTCCTTAAAATGTATTAAACAAATCTAAAAACTACACAAAATCCCATATCTCGGAAGTAGTCGGATACCATACATTAGCATCTCAAAATTGGTACTGGCATTGCATCAAACTTGTTTTCTTCAAATATTTTACTTAAACATAAAATAAAGGAATCATTGAAATATTAATATTTACTGAATTAGTAATAAAAAATCAACGTAATCTGTTTTTGAGGGCCCTCGTAATATTTATGCGTAATTTATTAATTGAAATTTGTTATAGATACGAACGATTGCATATAAGTTATTAATTATTTTAACATAAACTATTGATTAAAATGATACATATTTCTAACCTAAAAACCTATAAAGCTTACTTAGCTTTTGTGCTATGAAGTCAATCTTCTGATAGGCATAGCACATATACACATACATATGTATTTACCAACGTAAATGTATGTATGCAAATGTATTTGCCATGTAAATATATGTATGCCAATGTATTGCCATGTAAATATATGTATGCAAATGTATTTGCCAATGTAAATGTAAGCAACAAAAACACGCTAGTGCAGCTTATAATGGACAAAGGCCTTTTTTTTCTAACGATTGAACCTGGTTCAAATCAATTAAAAAGTGTTTTTGTGTGATAGAAAACAAAATCAATCAATCTAAAATATATTCAGTTACTATTTAAAGTAAAACTTTAAGCAAAAATTTTTTGCTTAATTATTTTTTTATTTCATGGATTTTATTTATATTTATAGGAATCATAAAATGTTCTTTCGCAAAATCATCTAAAAATAAACGAATAAAACTCTTGCAAATTAAAAATGGTCTTTCTGGAAAATAGTACGAATATTTTAGAACTCTTGTTACTTTTTGGTATTAAATAAATAAGAGTGCGGCAAAACATTTCTGTTTTTAATTTGAAATATTTTTCTCATCTACTTTATCAAGTTTCGTCGATATTATTAAAAAAATACAGTGAGAAAATTACTAGTCATTTTCCATCAGATATATCTTCAGCTTCTTGCAGTTAAATATCAATACAAGTATTCCAAAAAAACCTGATCAAAAGTTTCTATAAAAATAAATTTCTTAGAAGAGATTACATTAAATAGCTCATTAAAAGACACCCGAATGAAAGATTTTCTTTTCTTATCAGGATCATAAAAGATCACAAGATAAAACCAAAACGATAAAAGTTATAGCTATGTATAAAAAAAAAAGGATTGAAAAAAATATGTATGTGCATTTCTAGATTTTTTATCTCCTTCTCTCAATATACGTTTTTTTAAGTATTCAAAGCTCAAAGTTCGTAAGTCCTCATCCCTAAGCTTTGTATTAAATGAGGGAGCCCTTCCGTAGCGCCCCCACCCGCAAGTGGAGTTTTATAAGCCCGCGTTAGGAGAATTGGTTCACTTTTTGTGACACCGCCTCTCTCATCAGTTCCTGATCTCTCTCTAATGCTCTAACCTTTATGACACCTGCCAGAAAAATGATCTCTCAAGTCTTCCTGAGTGTCATTCTGTCCGCGGTGCTCCAATCTGTGCTTGCTTCACCCGTTTTGCAGGTGACAAAAAATTCTTTTTAATACCTTAAAAATTTATTGACAACTTTTGTCTTTAAAAAATCTTATTATGTATCATTAGTGATTTATTTTACGTTGTTTATGCTTATCATGCTTAAAAAACAGAATTATAATGCTGATATTTATATAATTATATAATTATCATAGCTTTAATACTAAATTATGATTTAAGTATCCATCTATTTAAATATTTTATATAAATTAGTTTATACATGTTTTGAAAAGTTATTATTAACATATTTAGATTTTAAATAAGAATGTGTATGATAGTTATTTTTTGTTGCAATTATAATATAAAAAATAAAATTCTTAAGAAATACTTTTTTTACAAAAAAATATTTTCGGATAAAAACATATTAGGGTAGGAATATAAGAAGAAAAAAATTATTTTTGTAATCATTACGAATATTTTTATAATGGGCCTGAAAATATAATGCAGAAAGAATGAACTCATGAAAGTCTAATTATCTACAAAATTTATAGAAGACAAATTAAATTAAACTAAAAGTGAAATTCGTTCTTCTGCCAACAAAAATATAACTCATGAAGAAATGCAATTCAAAATTATGATTTGCAATCTAATTGAGAAATAAAATTACATTCATATAAATTTTCCTTCAGTTCACAATTAACTCATGAAAAGAGATATGCGCAAGATATATCATTTATGGTCATGAAAATTTGGAAAGATAATTCGTATAACGATATAGGGTGTAAAATAGCGCTTTGTATACAAAAGGTCTTTTATGGTCCATATTTATATAAAAGTGTTTTATACGTCTGTTATTTAGATTCTTCAAGCACGCACATATGAATCATGTATTTTTGAAATGAACAAATTTGAATTAAAGAATTGTCAAAAAATTCAGAATAAAAAAATCTTATTAAACTTTATTTGTATAAGTATATGATTTATAAATTAATGCACTACATCTATAATGAATTTGATATGTCGCATTTGTTTCTATATAACTAACCGATTTTTAAAAATAAATTTTATATGAATTCTCTTAACATATTATAACCATACGATTATATTACTAATTATTATGCTACTATATGCCTAATTACTATCGGAATATGTCATTAATAAATATACGATTATTAATGCATATTTTAATATAATTTCTGTTAAACATGTTTCACAACATATACAATTCGATTGAAATTTCATTTGGGAAGCAAAAAGCATAAAAAAAATTATTATTACTAATATCTGCAGTAAAAGGACTTTTGATTGCTGTTAAAACTTATGACTACAACATTATAGGAAATAAACTCAATAAATACTTAATAATCAAAGAGGAATTATAGATACGCATTATAATAAAAAATGCATTGATAAGGGATTTTTTTTTTTAAAAAAATTTAGTTTAACAAGAAATCTGATAAAATATAGTATTTAACTTCAAGGTATTAGTTGGAATAAAACGAAATTTTCTTTTCTTTATATTTTTAAAAACAAAAGAATATTTCAGTTGTCAAAAACATTGCTTTTTCGAGAATAAAAGGTATGTTAATTAAATTAATCATTTGGAAAATTGATGAATAAGATTTAGAAAGTTTTAATATCCCTTACACTTTTGTACATTACACAATAACATTCCGTTCTAAGAAAAAGTACGTTTACACGGAAAAAGCCTAAAAAATCTATTATTTAATACTTTTTTATGCCGATAAGAAAAGTACTTTATTCCCCAAAGTACGTTAAAAACGAGTCTGAGTAACACATCCATTAGGAAGTACTACAGTAATTCCATTACAACTGAAAAAAGGCTTGGAGACTTTTTAAACATGTTTGATCAAAACAAACAAAAAAAAAGCATTTAAGTTCTAAAGAATTCTTTTTTTTTATTTTCATGATAGCTGAAAGACCCATTTTCTCATTTTCACTCCATTTACTCCGAACTAACTTGAACAAACATCTTGAAAAGAACTCTCGTCGAAATGCTTTTAAAATTAGTGTGAAATAAAGCAGAGCTTTTTTTAAAAAGGATAATACCAAAATAATACAAATTAAAACTCTTAATACCTAAACCTATAAACGCAATTATGCCGATATCGTAGTTCATATCGAACGTTACTCTCTTAAATTATCACCAATTACAGTATATCGTATCAGATTTCGATATTTTTTATTCCATCAATCGATGAAAGATCTTATCGATAATTATATCACTGTTTTTAAATAAAGAACAGACGATTTTCAAACACGTTTATATGTTTCGAAGGTAATAATGATTCACAAAATTTTATATGTACAAATTCGTCGAGTTATCAAAATCTACGCGCGCTCACCGTTTATATATTAATATTCATAAAAGAAGAAGTATATTTGAGGAAATGGATTTTAATGAGTAGCTAAAGATTTTAATTTTTAAGATTTGAAAAGGAGTAAAAAAAAAACCATTATATATTGAGATTTTTAATTTTCAAAACTATTTCGTGTATTTTAAAATTCCATCTCAATGAAGTATAATTTGAGCATTACCTAATACAGTAATTGTTTTGTAATTTACTGCACGCAAAATTAAACATAAAATTAAAATTTTAAAGAAAATTTTTATTTTATTATTTCATTTCCTATTTGTTCATTCAAATAATATACCGCAGCTCAATTCTATATAATAAAAATGTGCACTGCATATATGATAAAAATGAGCATTTCATAAAAAAATAATTAAGTTTGTTAAATTTATTTGTTATTCAGAACTAATGATTCAGATAAAATATTTATAACGGGACTTTATTTTAATTTTTAAAAGAATGGATCTAAGTTCATGTTTACGAGAAATAAATAAAATTCTTCTCTAGATGTATATTCGGTTATTTTTTTTTTTTTACATAAACGTTCTACTTTATGAAACACATTAGCTTAAATTGCTTGTCCTAGGTTATTTTCCGTCAATTTTTAGTAATAAGTACATTTAAAGTTATTTTTGTGTATTAAAACTCTCTGTGTGATAAAGTTTATCTCATATTTTAATCATAAATTGGTACTCTAACTGTTAAATGTATTGTATCATCAAATATCAGACGGAAAAACCCAAAATTGCAAACGCTGACCAATAAAACAAAAAAGTCTAAAAGATATAAGGACATTTTTTTTTAAAAAAAATTACGCTGGACACAATTCAAAAAATGGTTATAAATTTTGTTTCTTCAAATTAGGTTAGTATTTTCCTTTCTCAAGTATACATCTAAAAAAAAGAAAGGAACTAAAAATGATAAGGTAAATGTGTGTGTATGAAAAAAAAATTGATAAATTTATCTGATCTGAAATCAAAATTTTTTTGTAAAATAATTCTTAAATTAATAGGCTTATATAATAAATCTTAAATACTATATATGAAATGAGGGAAATTCAATGAAAATATTTCCAAAGGAATCGTTGCTTTCCCTAAAATTCAGATATCTCTGTTTTTAAACATACTGAATTTTTTAAAATTTGAAAAAGTTATATTATTTTTAATACTAATCAGTTAAACTTTTGTGTATTTTTACATGTATTTTTTGTATCGCACAAATGTTTTTATAATTTTACATTAAATTGAGAATTACAAAATTTTTTAGTAAAATTATTTTTAAAATTTAGGAAAATCATTCAAAACATTAAATTTTAATTAATCGAGTCAATGTTTGGCATAACAAATGGCATCGGTTTGTATATAAACTTTATCGTCTTTAAAAAAAATGTAATTTTTTATTATATGTTCAGAAATAATTTATTAAAAATTCCAATACTCTCAGGAACATTGAAAATAGTGTACCAAGAAAGAAATGAGCTACAATCGCAAAACTTTGCAAAGTAGTGAATGATATCCGATATGAAAATGATACAAAATTAGAGTCAATGTGCATAATCACACATCCTGCGGTGTAGCTGCAATCAGGGTGTGAGTTCTATTTAAACCGGTGCCTAATGAAAGTTTTACAAAAGTAACGATTGCATTCCGTGTCTAAGAGAGATCGCGGTATCCTATTGATTATGATCACAAACTCTGGGCCTTAGAGAGGTGGGCTCCATCCCTATTACCACTGAAGACATGTCCTGTAAAGGAGGCTGATACACTTTAAATTTATTGAGATCAATAACCTACCAATACAATGTGTAGTAGTAGAGGTGTCAGTTCAGTTGTCGTCCTCGTGTTTTGAATGTGGTTCAGAATACCGAGGTTCGTCACCAATAGCCTTCGTGTTACTTTACAGTACGACGTTGATATAGCTTTCAACTCCTGATTCTAGGAGGTCTTTAGTAAGAGAACAAATTGATAATCTGTGTAGAATCTTAAAAGACGTTAGGTACCGCGGTTGCAGTGAGTCGCTTCCATTTAGAAGTGGTCTTGTGACAACAGTCAGTACCATGTGTCTTTCTTCCAATGTAAGTACGCTCTTAAGTGAAATATTCTTGTTCTCGTGTCGAAATGCAATTACTTGTAAAATATGCAACTATACTTGTGAAATATGCAATTACTTGTGAACTATTCTATTTCTATTGAAATTTTCTTCATCATTGAAATATATTCAACAATATCAAATTGAAGTTGGAGATTTCATTAAATTAATATTCTTTCAACAGACTGGCGTGGTCTATTAGGCTTAGAACACAATTTTTCACAGTCCACTGGTTTAAAGGTAGTGTTTTTACATTCAGCATGAAAACCGTTGGCTGGATGACGCACCTTGTTGTGCTAGCCTGGTAGATGATTCAGAGTATGCAATTAGAACGTGTTGTGGAAGCAGTGGACGCGAGATAGTACCCACATATGGAGAACTGGGGAGAGAACGACCAGGATGACGAGACGAGAGAATCGGAGGTACGTGCGGCAAATCCTCATGAATCAATCCCATAGGGATTCGTTCTCTGATAAAGTCAGACATAAGGCTGCCAGTTGATCCCTAAACCCTTTTCTGACGCCTTGCGGAAGCGAATCTGCAATCCAAGCTCCCTTTTGGCTTACTGGCATTTGCAATGAAACTTCGGTGACTCCATGTACAGCGGTGATGAGTATGAGCGACGTGGAATGCCCCAGATTAGGAAAACGCTGTATTTAGAGGTGAATCCGGGTCGGATAGCGTTTTGGGGATAGATGATAACCACATACAGGTGTGGAGGCGTCTTGGTGAACGAAACAACAAAATGGTTCTACCTACGTTGTTGTGCAACATATTGCCCGCATAGCAGGCGTAATTGTCTGGTGGACATAATATGGCGTTCACTCTAAGTGTGATGCACGGAACTTTAACGGGACAGAGTTACGTAGAAGGCATTCATCGACCCCACAGTGGACTCTCCTTAAATGTTTCTGGAGTAATTTTTCATTAAGATAATGCTTTTTCACTTACAATTCGAATAGCTTAAGAATTTTTAGATTACAATCCTGTTCAGAGTTTTCCATAGTCGACTCACTACCGGAAGTCTTTTTAGACATTTGTGGGAACTGCAGTGTGTCGCTCTGTATTTGATTTAAAGTGGGTGGTTTCAGATTTGTGAGCCCATCTGAGTCAGAACAGCATCCTACGTGTATTCAACTCAGTGCCATATTGTGTTGCGACAAGTATAGCTGGAGGAGGAGGTGGTAAAGAGCGCAATCGAATTTGTTCAGTATTTGTCTAGTTGTACACACTGTATTTGTTTAATTGTCTTGATTTTTGAATCAAGTGAATGACTCACCTGCATTATGCACATTGAATCTCATTTCGAATTGTGAAACTCTCTTCTTGATGCACTATTTTCAATGATCATGTGTGTATTTCTTCATCTTACGATGCTTTTAAATGGCCTGCAAGAGTTTGTGCTTTAAAACTTATTATTGAATAATATTACTCAATAAGTTTATAAGTTATTAAATAAGCTTATTAATTAAGTTTATAAGTTATTAAATTACCAATTATTATTGAACAGCAAAGATAAAAATATTGTTTTTCAAATATTCAAAAATTCGAGCTTTTAATATGATTAAAAGTAAATATATGTTAACTGTGATGTATGTTTGTGCTCACGATTTCCCATACAGAAATTGGAAGTGATGAAATCTGAATTTAAATATCTATATAAATTCCTTATAATTTTAAAATATAAATAACTACTTTTAAAAAAGAATAATTCGAAAGTGAACAAAAATAATTTAACTGGTCGTTATTCCATTTTTAGAAAGGAAATTATAGGCATAAAAAATCATAAGAAAACCCTCATAAGCATTTGTGTATGAACTGATAGACAGGCCTCTGTTTAAGAATGACTCATTATCAATTTGTGGAACATCACAATACATAATATTACTATGCAACAAAATATTTTTTTTTATCTTTTAATATCCATTTCCGTATAAAATATTGCTCTATATATTTTTACTCGCCACGATTTATTCTATTTGGTACATTATAAAAATATCAGTTATAGCAAAAAAAGATAAAAGTTTGCGAATGTCTTAGGAAAAAAGAAAGGAAGAAAATTTTGATTTGTTTCTCTTTGATTTACTGATAGAGTGCAGAGGTTTCTTGTGATTTTACACAAATCAGAAAAAAATATTTTCTTTTTTAAATTATTTTCTTAGTTTGTTTTTTGTAAACTAAATAGCAAAAAACATTTTTTCCCCTTCATTTTATTCTTTATGCAAAAAATAATTTTAAAAAGATATTTTATTGATAGATTTTATTACTTATAGCAACTATTTCGTGTTAATAATAGTACCGTTTTAATTTAAATGGATTTTTTATTAACGAAAACGACTCAAATACTATAATATAATAAAGAGGTAAAGCAAAAATTTTTGCACAATCAAACGATTTCTCTCATCAATATTTTTTTAAAAATTACAAACATCATCTCTATTTGTTTATAAACTTAATTGCATGCACTACAATGGAAAAAAATGGAAAAACCAAAGAAATAAATTAAGAAACGGTGCAAAGTGTGTATCTAATGTATGAGGTAAACATTATGACATACGATGCATGAGCAATACTGTAAAAATGTTAAATCTTTAATGTTTAAATGGCAACAGAGAAAAATAGAACTAATATTTCATGATGTTATAAAAGTCGTTAAATATTTAAGCAACAAAAATTCTGAAGAATAAAAATAGGGATTGTACAATTTCAAACATATATTAAAGTAAAATATTTATATTGACAAATAAAACATGGTCACAAAAAAATACAATAATCTGAAATGTAATATAGTAGCATATTTTAAGGAGAAATGTCTTTCATTTAAAATACTTCTTCAGATCAAATTGTTTTTCTTCTTTAAATTCTTTTTAATTCCCAATAATATGTATTAATATAAAGTACATATTTTTATCATGTCATACACCAAGCCCACTGACAAAAAAAGTTATCCTTTGCGAGCTGGCAACATATTTTTGTTTTAAATAAATTTGTAGAGTTCCATCACAGTCGCTATGCTTTATTTACTGGTAAACGTTCACCACCCTAAGTTATCTAAGGTTATATTGTTACAAATTGTTAAATTGTTACGCTCCAAGTTTTTACAAGTAAAGTCTGTAACAACAGCCAGAAACAAGCCGTTGTTGTTGTTTCGGACCAAGAGTTTTTAGTTTTGTGTCAACTGTTTGGTCACCTAGGTGAAGGAAGAACTTGCAGGCTCTTATATTTTAAATATTATGACTAATATTTGATGGGAATATAGCTGGTGAAAATTTTAAAAGAAATAAATTGTGTAATATATGTATAGTACTTATAGAGTATTTCGTTTAGAAGCTTGGTATTTCTTCCCCAGAGTGTGCTCTGATGTGAAAGTGAAAAATATTGAGACTGCTTTTAAAATTCATGCAAAAAAGTTTACCTTTTTAATAATAGTGTTTTTTCTTCTTCTTACTTTCTCCTCAAATTTAAAGTACAGTCAAAGAAAAGAAGATACCATGAAGAAGTTTCTCAATTGTTATCACTAAGAGATAAAAGGGACATCGTTCTTAATGGCCAAAGGGTCTTCAATCAACTTATATTGTGAAAGTAATATTTATCAAATAATTACACACAACTAATTTTTTTAAAACACAATTTCCAAAAGGAAATACTATTTTCTTGCAAAATTGAGTAAAAATTTTTGTAAATAAGCTGTTACAAATTCCATTCCAATAGGATCATTTGATCCGGAAATACTTGGGGAAAACGTTTGTGGTAACCTCTGGCTACTCCTTACATCCGTAACGTCTTATCTACCTGTAAACCCGGCTAGAGGTTTAGGAGAAATAGAATAATCCACAGACATTATTTCAAATCTAAGTAATTTATTAATTCTTATTAAAAATATCGATCAGACACAATACAATTCTAATTAAGGTATATGAACTATGGTAGAGTGCAGAGGTGAGATACTCTATTACGGGGATACTATTACTGACCCTCAACTAAATCTAAGACAGCTTAAATGTGCTCAAGTACAACTACGTCGCACATTAATAACTAGCTCTATTTAATTAAGAACACAGTACCTGTACTTTTAATATAGCGGATCCTACACTGTCACTTGCAGGCACTATCTTTGGCTTGTTCAATGTCGTAGGTTCCACACTCTGCAATTTTTTTACTAATTCTCGAACTTCAAGTTCACTGCTACTTGTACACATCAAACGTATCAACTTCAGCTTGCCAACAACAACGTATCAACAAATCACTTGCTACCTTTCTTTCCTTCACTTTACTTCACTTAACTTAACCTCTTACTTCACTCTCTTGTCAACTCGCAAAAACCGAATTTATATAATATTCCTCATTTACATAAATCACGTTTGGTTTCTCGATGAAAGTTGGTTGAAATAAATATTTTGTTTTAAAGAGAAAAGAAGATATTAGTAGAACCGTGTATAGTTCCGTCACACGTTAGGAGAGTTATATACAAGATTACCTTCACGCAAACAATTTTTAATGTAGTTCAGGTTTGTGATCAGGAGATCTATAAGGACATTTTTAAACCAGTGCATTGAGACTGCAATTTTCGTCCACAACTAAAAATTTTCCCATTTATTGAAAGAACTGCTTGTAGTTTGGATGGAGAAATTTACTATACGTGGAATTGAAATTTTGATAAACTACAGCTTACTTTTTCTACAAAAGTGCTGGATAATTTTTTTCTTAAAAATATTACTTTTTTTCTAAATTTTTTAAATAGAGTAGGAAAACATTATCTATGTATGGTGCATAAACTTCTGGAAAGCGTCAAGTACAGTTTTACATCAACAAATCTTTGCGAATATCTGCTAAAGTAAACTAAACCGTTTGGAGTTATGGTATTTTTAACATGTTAGAAATTTCGAACGATCGCTCTCAACTGTGTGTTAACAATTCTCCTACAGAAACTCGTACGTTTTCAAATACAATAACATTTATTTAGAAATTCTTTATCTGGCAGCATAACGAAAACTACAAATGGGAACTAATTTTCGACATTTTGTACACGAAGTTTTATTAGAAAAGAGCAACTCTATCTCCATCTTCCTTCTATAATTTAAAAATTCATCAAATATTATTCTGAAACTCAACATTTTACTTTCATTTATTAATTTTCTATGCATATATGCAATGAGATCTTTTTTAGGGTGGTCTTAAAATATTTTTTTTATAAAAATATGTAGCGACTGAACTGATTCGCAAATGTTTCGAGAGTTTGCAATTGAATTTGCGTGGAATGTATTAATACATCACAAATGGCATTTTCCGCCGTTTTCTTCAAATACAATTCAAGAAAGATAACCATTCTCATACAGCATCGTATTTTTTTACTATATCTTTCAGACAGCATCGTGAAGATACTGCAGTGTATGTACATAAAAAGTCTAATGTAAGGATTACTTAACTGAAAAGGGGACAAGTTGAATGGAACTACCTTTATTGAAAAATCAAAAGAAACCACCATGGGTGTTGCAACGTAGATACCATTGTTTTGACATCACATTTGTTTTCTTTGTAAAAATATCACAATTGATACTTGAAGAAGTCCTGCACAGCTTTCTTCCTTTCATAATCACGGTGGAAACCTTTCCCCTGCAATGCTCTCTTATGTAGCCCAAAGGTGCGAAAGTCACAGGATAGCAGTAGGTGTTCTAACACTACCAAACGAATTTTATGAGATTGTCTGGGTTCCAAGGGAGATGCGAAGATGACAGGTATCATATCTTTTTGTGTGAGAAGCCCTGGTCGTTCGCTGTTGGTAGCATTTGACAATTTCGTTGAAGTTCTGCAGTATTATGTTGAATTCATATTGCTCCCAAGAAGCAGGAAATTGCTTTAGAGTGTTCACCAGCATTTGAAGAAAAATGGAAGTTTCCCTTTCAGTGTATTCTGCATTAGGTTCGATTTCCTTGATGGAAGAGATGATGTGTGTCTCTATTACATACCCATTTCCTTATATTCGAGTGTGTATTGGTTTCTTCACTCACAGAGATGCGTTCCAAGAATGTGGAATCCTCCACATAACCAATGGTAACCTCCACACACCCCTGCGACCCTCCGCATGGTGCTAGACCCAGAGTTATAGAGGCAAAAAAACCTTACTGACAGCAAATACGTATTTAACCAATTTATAAAATATTAAATTCAAAACCTGACTTTGCAGGGGGGAGTGCTAATATTTTCCGTTACCCCACTGCACGTAACGGATCGATTGCTGGAGACTAAAGCCCATTCGTTGTTTCTCAAGATCAAGGATAGTTGTTTTGGCATTCATTTGGCCAACACTTTACAATACTGCAGATATTGATAAATGTGGTGTAAATCGTTCCTCTACTCAGATTGAGTTCACTATAATGTCATGGGGCTGAACTCATCGATTACTTCTGATCATTTTATCAGTGGTAGCAATGGAATTGTTGGTGATTATGATGTTATCTCGTTCCGGTCTAATAAGATCCGATATCGTTTACCATCTTTCGCAAAAACTTTTACACCACTTGTTCACAACCGTTCGACCTAAACATTGCTCGTCTTTGACTGCTTCCATTCGATGATAGATGTCTGCAGTATACTCTGTACCTTTTACAATCAGAAACCATAGAACTGCGCGGTTTTCCCACACGGACGCATCCATGTAGAAGGACTTTACTTTCAATCAATTTCTTCTGCCACGAACAAGTTTCGCTGTTTAACGCTGCATTTATTTCAGTGCTGCTTAATCTTTTCATCACCGCGGAACGATTAGCGCTTGATAATTTTACTACAGCCCGCTGAGAGGGGGGGGGGATGTTGATTGTTTATATTTTATACTTTTTTAGTTAATAATTAAACTTTAATTGTATTTAAGCAGGCCTTCAGAATAAAATACAGTTACAACAGCAAATTAATATAAAATGATTTAACATGGAATGTAAAGTGATTTTCATCAATAGATACACAAACCCGAGCGAAATAAATCACAGTAAATAAAATGTAAATAATTTAAGGTTCGTTGGGTAACCTGATAACATTTATCCCCGGAATGGTACTGGTCTGCGGCCTGGGAGTTAGAGTACGTGATGCGAGCGTCCAATCGCGCTATATATCCTTGTTCGATGGCGCTGCTATAGCTGTAGTCCTGTTGTAATCGCACGCGTTCACTTTTCTTTTGGGCAACCTTTAAAATATATTAGAAGCTTTATTCAAATTCAAAAATACATATTTATTTTACATTCCTTCAGCAAGAAACAAGAATGGTATCATAGTTTTAAAAAATTGTATAGGTTAAATTTTTTCAGCAACATTTTTCTTTTTTAAAAATATTTTTGCTATATTTTTTGTACAAAAATACTGGAATTGCTGTTTTTAATGTTAAGCTGTTATATTCCATAAGAATAAAAATGCGACACAAGCTCAGCTTCCTCTTCACGTGACTATTGTTCTAAATTACGAGGTCCACCACCAGCAGACCTCGAGCTACTCTGTAGTGCGACGTTAATAAGCAATTAACCAATTAATCTAGAAATGTCAGTACACTTAATGCTATTTTTACACGATACATACGTTCCTAAAAACGCGTGCAAAAAATTGTGTCAAGAAATATATTTCGTGTGGAAAAATAGAATATTGGATCCGCAAAAATAATACAATAAACCATAAGTTTTCCTTCTAAAACCTTAAGCATTTTATTACATAAAGGGAGTTCATGTAGCATAAAAAGTAAAATATATCATCAGGAAAGGGGAAAAAAACCTGTCATTCATTTATGAACACAAAAATTAAACAACTTTGCATTCGTAGCCACTTTCTAACAGTAAACGCATATATTTGCACATGACCACAGGGGTATCACAAAATTTGTGTTGGTTATCATCTTTGTGCTCCATTGGGGAAAGACTTTCAGTTATAATCTGTCTTTCCTCTTGTGTTGCTGATGTTTCAGTGGATTCAAGAAATAGTACAGTAATTTGCCGATTTGAGTGTGTTTTAGAATTCCGTTGTAATTCCTTCGAGTCCGTTGTATAATTCTTTCGATATTTGGTATCGTAAGAACCATATTTTCCATATTTTCATAAAAAATATACTCCATATTTTCAAAACAAATCGCGGTATTTTCTTATTAGCTATGTCTTAGTCTTAATACGTAAAAAAATAGATGAAAAACGAATGTGAACTAACATTTGCAACATTTTTTTATATGTATATTGTGTGTTGTTCGTCAATAAAGCCTGATTGGCGAGATTTGCACCAACGAAACAAAAGTATCCAAAATTTTACATGAGATTATAAAATTCAGGGAATTCCCACCAAGAGAAGTTGCATTATATTCCTTTGACGCTGTCGAGCTCAGGTGGCATAAGAAACAACAAGATTAAATTCCGAGTCTCTAATGTTGCAGTTATAAAGAAAAAATAAAGCAAAATTTTCCTCTTTGAGCTTGGGTCGATCATGTTAAATCAAAATAAGTCGAACAAAAAAAAAACTAATTTTTCCCCCCTGATTAGTGTTAAATAAAAATTGTGTGACAAAAGTTCGTGTAAAAACAGAATTATGTAAACTATTTTTACAAATAATAAACGTTTAGTGAAAAATATGTAGCCTATCATGTAAAAATGCTTAATTATAGACATTCCTGTTAAATAAAAAAAATCGGAAAGAAGCATGTATATAGCGAAACCTTTTATTAGTCTATTTCTTAAAAAATAAAATGATAATAATAAAACATTTCTTCTTGCATAAAAAATATTTTATATTATCGAAGGATATAAATTTTATATAAGAATTTTATACGGATATAGTTTTTTCAAATAAATATAGTTCTCACATTAGAAAGTCATTTCTGTAAAAAATATACATTATGCATATATTCTCCCACTTTGCTATGAATTTGAATGCAAAAACTCTATTTCAGCATATTATATCGCTATTTTTTCATGAAACTATATACCAGTATCCTAAATTTTCCGAAACTACATAAAAACGCTGATGGTTCCTGTTTTATGGCATTTTCCCACCATAAATCTGGAGCACTTTCAGGCGTACACGATTCTAAAATCATTTTTCCGCTCTGCATGTGACAGTAAATATCCTATTTTATTGCATTTGTGGTGATATAGCACACAAATTATATATGGTAGCCTTTTGGCAGTTTTATAATGTTGAATATTCTTTTTTCTCGAGAAGTTCTAAAAGATATAAAACTATGTATTTTATAACTTGTTAATTAAGGTTTATTTGTTTCTAGAGTTAGGTCTTTTGCATTATACTTACAGTTTTTGGGAACTTATTATTGTTAAAATTATAAAAAAGATTTAAATGTGTGTTTGTTTTTTTTCAATGTAGATTCCTCAATTCCACGCGAATTCTTTAATTTTTTAATAATTCATGGAATATTTAAACTATGATCTACTTGTAATAAAAATCTTCATTATAAATATTTCTATTTGTTTCTACAACACTCATTATAAATCAATTTCATTTCCAATGTATAGAATCATTAGTGTTGGGTATTAACATAAAATATTTTTTTAAAAAAGTTCTAATCTTTTATATTTTTATCTAAATCATGAATACGAATACCCTACTTAGAAATATGTATCCTTTCAATTCGGATTTTAGTATTAAATCCTATTTTTACTTTGACATTTCTTCGGAATTCCTCCTTAAAAGAATTAGACATTAAATATTTTGTCATATTTATTCGTAATTTCTAAAATAAAAATATTATAATAGCATACGGTGCCTTGCTGAGTGGTCAAACTTTTCACTAAAACACTTACGTAATTTCTAAAAATAAATAATATTTCTCTTTGCTTGAAAATGATTATGTTTTTTATTACATATTTCTCTGTTTTTGTTTGTATTTAAATGTACAAAAAGGATAATTCTTTTACCTGTCCCTTATCATTTATGTGGAGAGCTCTCTGAAAGTATATCCCCCGATGTTAAAATTTTCAACACAAGCGATTTGATTAATATCCAGAATTTTTAATTGTTGCAATAACAGTCAAAAATTAATACATTTATTCGTATATATATATGTGTGTGTGTTTGTGTGTGTATATATATATATGTGTGTGTGTGTTTGTGTATATATATATATATATATATGTGCGTGTGTCTGTTTACGGCAGGTTGGTCTAGAAGTGGATGAAAGAGGGCACTGTTTTTTGCCCCAAAACACTCACATTTGACGAACATATTGCGAAGGACTGCACAAACAAACAAACAAAAAGAAATATGACATAAATCACGTGCAGATACATCTACATTTTATAGTTCATTACAAAGTTTCAAAAAAGAATGCAAATAGTAACATGACTCTTCACTATTTCTCTTCAGTTTTTTTTTTCTTTTATTCTTGCATCAGAAGTCAGGGATCTTCTCATTTTCCCACTGGACCGCTAGACGGTCATACGGGAAATTCCAACATGACTGGCAATAATCCGCATACTGGTACTGGGAATGTTCAATACCAGATCCAGCACAGTCTCCTCGTTCCTTGGTGTTCTTACTCTTCGCTCAAGTTCCTGTACGTTTTCGATGAAGGATCCACTGTCGGGCAGTCTCTGGTGCAAGCGTTTAAACAAGGCATGGTTGGGAGTAGGGTTTACTTCCCAGGAACCCGGGTTCCAGAGAAATCATAAGATTTTCATGCTTTTTGTATTTCTGGGAATGATACGTCGTTCCCAGGAACGACACGGGACTGGAATAATCTGAGGAAGCTATTTTTGTTAAACTGTGGATTTCGACTTCCGATATAAATTTTAGCTGACAGCACAACTGTGATTTGAGATCACTTACCCGAATTCCTCGACAGGAGAAATATCTTCCAGCAGTAAGAGTGTATGTAATAAGAGATGCAAGTTAGGGAGAATTTTTATAACTAGTCATGGGAAAGAATTGTATTTGCCTTGACCGGTTCCAATCTGTCTGTCGAACATCGCTTTGCATCTTAGTAGTATCGCTTTGTATCTTGAACTAAAAGTATCTTAGTTTTCAGAGAAACATCATTTCGTAGGCAACCAACACGACTATTCTGGTAAATTCTGATGTCTTGACTTATGCTACTAAGTACTTACACTTAAAATGTTAATTTTTTATTTTGCTATTTGTGACGGAGCTATCCACGACTCTACTAATACTTTGGGGATTCTTCTGGGGGAAAATATTTATTTCATACAACTTTCGCCGAGTAAGAAAGCGTGATTATGCAAATGAAGTATATTAAATAAATTCTGTTTTCGCGAGTTTGAAGAGTTGGCGAGTTAGTTTGCTAGTTGAAGATTGAACGATCGTGGAATTATTAAGAGATTTTGGAGTTTGTCCATGAAAAAGGATTACGGAGAGTGGATCTAGCGAGAGTGATTCAATCCAGATAAAGATCTCCTACAAGAGTCAAGTGTAGGATCCGCTTCATAAAAGTGTAGGTATCGTGAGCTTTGTTTAATTTGAAGTTATCTTATTAGTGTGCGACGTAGTTTATATTGAGAGTGTTTAAGCTATCATAGATTCAGTTGAGGGTCCGTAGTAGTATCCCCGTGTTATTGAATCTCACATTCGCGCTCTGCTATTTGATTATTTACCTTAATTAGATTGTTATTCTGTCATATTAATATTTTGGCAACAGTAAAACAGTTAGTGTGAAATTATGTCTGTTGATTATTCAGTTTCTCCTCACCTAGCCAGGTCTGCGGGTAGACAAGGGGTTTCAGAGGGAAGGAGGGAAGGACATATTTTAAAATTTAATTTGCGGACACTTGTCTTAATTAAAAACCATTTAACTGAATCGGTAGTTTGAATAAGGGATTGAACCCACAAAGTTTTTGAGAAAGATTATTTTTAAAAATCTTACAACATTTCATATTTGTCCTTTTTTATCATCCAACTTTGGTGCGAAAAAAATTCGTACATTAAAATTTAGTTAATTTTTTGTAACAAAAACATAACAGTTTCATAAACAAGAAATCAGTTACCCAAACAAAACAAAAATCTCTTAAACACAAAAATTCATATTTTTAACGTACGTGATCGTTGATCCAGCAGCAAGTAAATTTCCATGTATTTATATATATATAAATACGTATCTCCTAGTAGCAACACTAGAAAAATGATTGGTTGAGGTATGAGTAAAAAATAATTGAAAATCGATTCTGAAACATGAAACTGGGTGAGGCTTAGAAAACAATTCCTAAGACATCAGCTGAAGCTGAGAGAGCATTTTAGGAACTAGGTTGAGTGATAAAAGCATAAATTGCTAGTGTTTTCTCCACATCCCACTTTAAATAGAAATAATTAAAATACTTTACATTTTTGGAATTTTTAACTGAATATATAAATGAGTACAAATTTTGGAATTTTTATGCATCCTTATTTTATATTAATTTTAATTGACATCAATAATAATTGTATGTTTTCAAATTTTTTGAAAATGTAATATATTTCCGTAAATTTCCGGGAATGGAAAAAGCCGGGAAATCAGAAACCCTTGTTGGGAGTTTGTATCCTGAGATAACGCTGGATATGCAACCACTGCTAGGCTCGTCCATTGCAATCAGCAACCCTGTACTTCAGATTCGTATCATCAAGCTCAGCGTTCGTGTAACGTTCCATTCAGCTACCACTTTCTTCTCAGGCGAAATGAAACTTCATTGCCAATGCGGCAGCCAAAATCACGTGCTCGCATGCACCGTCATCTGATACTTCGATTTACGTTGAACCATTTAACGCGTACTCTTACTAAAGGTTTACCAGCATATTTTTTTTTACTGTACTAAGAACTAATGTTTCCTCTTATTCTTGTCTTGCCTATCGTGTGTGCCGTCAGTATTACGCCAGAATGGCGTTTCTGACCATGCATTCCGGTGTGCTTTCCCATCTTTTAGAGATGTACAGTATCTGTCCTGAAAGCTTGTAACCTTTGTACTAATACGCCCTTTATATTTAATTATACTCGCCATGAAAATTCTTTCAGTTTTTGCATACATAATTTTTAGCTATATGTAAACTATTATATCTATAATGTGCTAATGTGGGACTTACACTTCAGCAAATTAAAGTATCTGGGTAGTATTTTTCTTTATTTTTGCATTGTTTATTAGAAGGAGCTGCAAAACACATTTTCATTTGAACTCTAACATTGTCAGTACTTTCATTCTAATAGTAATCTTAAAATTCTTTACATTCCTTTTTATATCAAAAACTTGAAAGAAAAACGATAATTATACTGCATAAAAATGTAAACCAATTTTATTGAGGCATTCTGAATTTTTTTCTCCCGAATTATTATGTGTTTGTGCATAATACTCAGAGTATTCTAGAGCATAGTGAAAAAAATTGTTTGCAAGTTATTTTAGAGGCAAAATCTAAATAAATTATTTGTAGCTGTAAGAATTTTAATAAAAATTATTTTTATCGAAGCTACTACGGAAACTTCTATATTATGTTAATTTATATTTCTTTTTGTTTTACAGTATAAGAAAATTATTTTTTTTTTCATTATAATTTCACATATAAAAAGATGTGATTACTTTAAAACTAAATCTAAAGCAAATTTTATTTATAAGAATATTTTCATTTCGAAGAGAAAGTATTCATTGATTGCCTCAAAAGTGACTGTATATATAATCATTCCTGCCTGAATTTTGTTCGTTGTATTTCTGTACTTTATTTGGAAGCATAAATAACTTTATTATACGATACTTTATATTTGGAATCATACTCAGCAGAGATTATTTTTCGAATATGCAAATTTTGCTGTTAAAATGCTAATGTGTGTATTCCATTATACAACCTCCTTTCAAAAAGTTCAATGAATCATATCTATTGCGAAAGGTGTTCACACATTTCGGAAAACACGGTTTACTGTGTTTCAAAGTAATCGTCGCCCGATGGTATGCACATTAGAGAAAGCGTGTACAAGACACAGAAATTACACGAAAAAGCGTATTTTGAGATCCACTTCATTTTTACGTTGACGTTTTGTTCAACTTCTTCACTTTTCAAAAAGCTTTGTACTTCACAAAACCGTTGATGAAACTCGTACATACGCTTTAAATATATAGTGCGGCGGTCTTCACCAAAGGAATCAATTTCCTGTTAGGTAACTATTGACGTCTCAACGGTGAAGTATAGTAGTTTCATGCGGGTATATATTCCACACTGGACAATCCGACGCTTACGGTCTAAGGGAAGTCAACCTTTGACCTCCCTTGATCCAGCCGAAAGTGATTTGGCCGGCATAGTTCCCACGCCACCCACCGGCTTCAAAGTCCACAGCTGGAGGGACTCTTGGACCAGTAGTGGAATAGTTATTCTGGTTACGTCCAAAGAGAAGGGATTTTGCATCACGTGTCACTTTTGTGGGCGTGGCGTATTCCCCCTTTAAAAAGACACTTAAAGGGGAATGAGTGAGTGAGTGAATATTAACATCGCACTGGGAACTGGACCACGTAATTTTGAACCACGATCAAGTGACGCGAACGACACCTGAGCTGGCATCCTCTCTCCTAACTACCACACCACACCACGGGGGGACGTTTGAGCTCTCGATAGATTTTACGTGCATTGCTCCCCTACACGATGGGTCTTCAGTGGTACTGGACTCGAATTCATGACACGCTAGTCATGATCCGATACTTTGACCACTTGGTTACCACGGCCACACCTAAAGGGGAAACACAGAGAATCTCTCTGTACTCTAAAGAACTTCACCAGACACCAGAGAGACACTTCTACAAACTTCAATACACTCCCACAGATCGACTTCCAGATTCCCTCTGACCTTCTCACACTTACTGTAATCTATAGAATCTCACATTTACGGGCATTCCACTGTCGTCCTAACGCCACCTTTATTAGGAGTAAACCGGCCTTAACCGCGACTCAACAACGCGGCACCATAGCAACAGTAGTAACCAGCGTCGTGACAACAGTATCTTGTCTGTTAACTGTTTAAAGCATTTGATGACAATCAATTGCTGACTTTTTGTGCGTAAAACAAAATTGTATATTCACATGTTGGTGCATGTTGCTTTTTCAAAACCGTTTCTCTATACTATACTTGCAGCTTACGTGTAGCACAACAAAATCTAGTGCTACGATCCTATGTAGCTTTAATTGAGAACATGACTCTCTTCCCGGAATAGTTGTTTATTATTTTTTGTTAAGGCAAAAATCAATTTTCACATACAGAAGTCATTGAATCTTTATGAACCTTCTTTCACCACCACTACCGTTCTTCTGAAATTCCATCGCTTTCCCACTCAAAAAAGAAAAAAAGAACAATTCTACCATTTAGTAGTGCATTCCTTTCTTCAATCAGATGACCTCTGGATGCTAATTCTTTACAGGATGAACGTGAAGCACTTCTTGTCTAAGCAATTACGCACGTATATAAGAACTTATACTATCATCTTATTTTTATCAGCGTTCAAAGACCATTGTCCGAACTATTTGAACGGAAGTGGTACAATACAATATTTTTATCAATGGAAGAAACACAGATTCTCTGACCAATAAATTTCATTCGACGAAATGCTTAATTGAACTTATAATAGTACTCTTACAGAAAAGGAAATTTAAATTTAGCATAGCAGGAAAGTTTCTTATATGTCTTAATTAAAGCAATGCATATACATACGAAAGATGGAATATAGTTCAGAACATAGGAAAGCCTACCGGAATGAAGCTTTCTTTATACGACAGTGCTTTGTAAACCTTTAACATTTGCGAGACAATTTTAAACCATAATTTTCATCGCGCCCCCTCCATAAAATAACAATGCATTGAAGGTAATAATAATGGACTTTGGCACTACACACACACATACAGCTACGTTACAAATTTAATTATAAGCCGTATAAATTATCAAAATAAGTAATAAATTTTGTATTTAATTTTGTGTTTGAAAAGCCCTTTGGAGTCAGTAGTATTGATTAAAATTTTGTTCTTAACTTCCTATTGATATATTAATTATCAAATACCTTGAGCTCTACTGATACATTTATAAGTATATTATATCAGTGTAAATATGTATTTTTTAATTATGTCAGAATGTATTTTATTCTGCTTCCCTTCAGTAAATTAACAACTTTTTTAAAAATAATCTTTTATTTTCGATATGCTCGCGCCTTCCCCGTAGGGATATCTCGCCCCCCCCCCGTAGGGAGTGCGCTCCACAGTCTGAAAGAGCATAAACAATTTAGAATATACAGCAACTTAAAATAATGTATTTTACCAAAACATTATCTATATAAGAAAATAAGGGAAATAAAGTAAATATTATTAAATAATAACAAAAAAATGTAAATTGATGAATTTAAAATTCTGTATCATCCCTCAAGAGGAATGAGGATAGAGTATATAGAAGCTGAAAGGAAGAAAAGGAGATGATTGCCACTCTGAGGGTGGAAGGTGATTCACCTTCCAAGTTATCATTATATAACTGCATTCATATGCCTTTGAGGATGATATATAAAATCAGTACAAGTTTGCATTGCAAAATTTATAAAAGAAAAAAAATTGGAAAAGTCATACAGTCACAGAGAAAGATGAATGTACAGGCAATGTAGCTAACAAGATCAGTTTACTGTATGCTGAGGGCTTTTAGCCGAGTTCTATTTTTAACTGGCATTTTTATCACTATCGAAACATTAACTACTTTTGATAACCAATAGAATAAATCAAAATGTATGACCATAATGAGGAAAAAAGATGCAAGTCTCATTTTTCTCAAGTAAATGTCAGTATGATAGTTCAAAAATTTAGTAGCAAAATCATGCATTGTACGATTTTTTTTGGTGGTGGAGAAACTCATCCAGTTTCTGTTAGGATTCTTCTACATCAATTTTATATCTTCAACAATTGTTACGCTTCAAAGCAAATCCCCTCCCCCCCCCCTAAAAAATCACGAGTTGATTTAAATAGCTTTAACTATCCCTTAAGTTTGATATTTACGATCCTATATTTGTTAACAAAATATCTCAATCCTATCTTTATTGATTTCATTTAGGGCCTGTCTGTCAAATCTTTACGGTTTCATTGTTGTAAGTTTTCGAAATCTCCGATACCATATATTATATTCAGGCAAACTCACAACATTGAAAACATCACAAAATTTGATTTAAATGTAATTCTCTTTGATAAAGCTTTCTCACTGGTACTCACCACAGAAAAGATTTCACAGTAAAAAAAGATAAATAAAAAAATCTATAGGAAATGTATATAATCAAGCAACATTAGTGAAATATGGAGCAGAATGCTAGTGAATATGTCACTTTAAAGTTTTCAGCTTATTCACGGAAATCGGTTTCAAATAATGATGTGAAAAGGCATTCAAAATCCTTAAAAGCAGGAAATTAGTATACGACATTATATAATTTGTTTCAATGCCCCAAACTGCTTTGCATTCACTTTACACGAAAAGCCTTCACGATGAAGCATTCTTCAGAACTCTGTCATTCAAATTGTGTGTTTTTAGCCTGAATCATAAAGAAGGGCTTTTGATACTAGAAACATATCATAACAATCAAAGGACAACATGCTTAATACGCAGTATATCTACATCAAATAAACATTATTCTAAGGCTGTTCGCGACCATCCGATTCATAGAGCAGTAGTATTTCACGTTCTTTCGATAGCGCATGAATACAATCAGACTAGTAATATGAACTGTTCTGTATTGATTTACTTAATTGAGGATGATGTTTAATCAAAGCTGTCTACGTATCTTCCTTTATCGAATTTGGATGTTACAGTGAATTTCCTTTGTTTCAAAATCACAGATGATATTAGATTTTATATTTTACACTGGTGTTTAAAATTATGAGAATTTTTAGATTTTATCGATTATTGGTAGAACCTGGGCAGAGTTTAGTAAAATTTAGTATGTATGTAGGGCTGATATAATGCAAAAAATAACCATTCAACAGTCACTTGTGATCGTGCGTAACACACATCGAAGTAGGAAGGTATGAAACAGCAGTTGCAGAATGTAACAATAGATATTGATTAGTAAGGGGTATGGTCCCCTCTTCCACGTAAACAAGCTTCATATCGGGATTTTCTACCTGAAACAAGGGAATTTATATGGCAATTAATCCCACTCATTCAGCAACTGTGTTTTCAGGCTTTGGATGATTCTCGGAGGGGAGTTGCGAGTTTCAATTCCCCTTCCCAGAACGTCCCAGGCATGATCTACACGAATGAGGTCTGGAGATATAACTGGCCAATCTATTCGGCGAATATACTCATTTTTCAAAAATTCATCGACCACATGAGTTCAATGTGCCTCGCTTTGTCATCCATTAAAGTAAAACGAGGGCCTACTGCACTCCTGAAACGGCGAATATAAGACTCCAAGAGCTCAAGCCTATACCTAACAGCAGTCACAGTGCCTCTTGCAAAGACATAGTGGAGTGTGTGGCCATCCTACGTCATGCCTTTTCAAACCATAAAGTCTTTGCTATTGTACTATCTGTATGAAGGTACGGTGAGAATATATTGAAGAGAACCAGAAACACGCTACTTGTCCTTCAATGTCTGAGAAATCGACCATTACAATAGCTGAGGATTGATGGTTTGGATAGGCATAGCATTGAATGACCGCACATACCACTATGACTTTGGAAGAGACACCGTGACTTCTGTTAGGTATAGATATAAGCTGTTGGAGCATTATATTTGGCTTTTCACGTGTGCAGTTGGCACTCGTTTTATTTTAATGGATGGCAGCACGAAGCACATATGAATCATCTGGTCGATGAATTTTTGGAAATAGATGATTTTTGTTGAATGGATTGGCCAGTTAGATCTCCAGATAATTCCGTTGTAGATAATATGAATAAGATTAGTAATCAGAAATATCCTTTGAGAAAAGCTTGGATATAATGAAAAATAAGTGCTTTGATGTTGATGTAATGCAATTTGTAAATGAGAAGTAATTAGAGGATAAATATGATCCCGATTTCTAGTTCTTCAGAATCACTATTAGAAGTACTTTCAAATGATATGCAGGATATGTCTCAGATCCTGCAATGTCTTATTTAATGCGCTGATAAAGCTTGACATTTTAATATACCGGGAGGTCCTAAAAAAAACTTTGCCGATATATAGACTTCTAGCGCCCGTTTCTTTCAACCGATCGATAGGAAATCTAAGGTACAATTATTTAAAGGTATGCGCTCGAGATCCTGTGACCGGCAACAAAATGGCGCTCACGGTTACGGTCATAATGATAGAAACTCAGAAATTACGAATGGCAACGTCCTTTTTTTTGGTCGCAAAATAATCAGCAAGTGCGAAAACCTATACAACATTGGAACGCTACGTGTGTCACAAAAAATGGTTTCTGCGGTGTTCCACCGCAAAGAATAGTTCTGCAAGGGTAAAAAATCGGGGACGCAGGAAGGAATTTTGCGGATGACAGAGGCAAGACACCAAATACTGAGAACAACACAGATCGGAGAAAAGTAGGATTTTGTTTGGATTACACATGGGTGCAATTATTCCATATGGGTACCATCAGAAGCAATTATGCGTTGTATGCAGGAGACTGTGTGAACAATAAAGACGAACGTAACATAGCACGAAGGATTTTTGCAATCTTACGTTTGATAGACTCTTTGAAATACAGCAAAATTTACGGATTGCACTTGTACAGTCTAGATTTAAGTTTTCCCTTAAGTCAGAAATCCATAGAAGTGAGGTCAGGGGATCGCGTAGGCCATGAAAACGGAAAAAGGCGTGACATGACGCAGTCACAAAAATTCTTTTCCAAGACCCTGCGAACCGATATCTTATGCGGAGATACGCCATCTTGCATCCAAACGATGTCATTCAGTGCATTTCGTTGCCTCATATTTGGTGTGCCGTAATTTTGAAACATGGCTGTCTAGCGAAAGACTATTACAGAGCATGTTTCAAACCCTTTAGGTGACAATTTCTTAAAAAAGTACAGACTAGAACAATTGCGCCTGAAATGCCACACCACGCAGTTGGCTTTTGCGTCATATAATGGTACTGGTGCCACAACGTGAGGACTCGTGTCTGCCCAATGCACACAATCTTTGCTGTTGTAAGTTAATGTGAAATGCTCCTTGTCCGTCCGTAATACGCGAGTCGTTATCATTGTCATGTCTTATAAGATACTCATTTGCAAAGTCAAATGCATTGTTGATGGTACCCCGTGCCCAACATTTGAACGTGCTGGTATCGGTATGGATACATGTGAAGTACCGAGTTGAGTAGCTTTAGGACAGTTTTTTTCAGTATACCCAGCATACAAGCTGAACCTCTTGCAGTTTTCATGTTTCCTGAAATCACTACTTGATACACTTCCTAAACAGTATTATCAAGAACCTTTTTCTTCAAATTTCATTATTAAACTACGAAGAGATTTCGGGGTACATAGGCCACGTCTTACGGAATGGTTTTCATAGAAAGAAAGCAAGACGTTCTCGGCATTGATCCCATTTTGACAGTACTGTTTCACAAATTTATCTCGGAATTTCACACGCAGAGTCATTTTGTCAGCGTTGGAGCCCCCGATTGAAAAACTAATATTAACATCCTGCTTTTTATCGCTTTTCTAAACAATATCTGGCAAAAAGCGTTCTGTGATTGGTTTTTTGACTCTATCTGATGCAAATTCCTTCTGTGAGCCTCTGATCGCGTATTTTTGACAGTGCAGAAGCGTTGTTTCCGTGTGCATACCGTTCCCGTTCTTTGTAATACACGTACCGTTCCAACGCTGTTTAGGGTTTTCTAACGTACTAATTATTTTACGAACAAAAAATGAGTGTTGTGTCATAAATATTTTTCGAGTTTCTGTCACTACAACCGTATCCATTAGTGTCATTTTGTTGCCGTTCACAGGATCTCGAGCTCATACCTTTAAATAACTAAACCTCAAATCTCATGTCCATTAGTCGTCCATATCCTATAAATCCATATATCGGCAGTTTTTTACGTGCGCCCGGTATACTGCTGCATTATAAATATAATATAGAAAAACTACAATGGAATTCGTAATAAAAGTATCACATGACCTTGATATTATCAATGTTATCTACTTTTCCTTACTAAAATTGTAACTTGAGGCATTGGTGGCAGTGGCGTACATAGACTACTTTAATAGAAGAGGTTACATTTTTAAGAGCATGTAAATGAAAGTATCGAGACATAAACTTTATGCTGAAATATAAAAATCTATTGATTTATGGAAGGAGTTTGAAACCCCCCAAACTTCATTCTTGAGTAGACTACAGAATGAAGGATTGAACTCAAAAATTTAAAAGAAATCCGGCACAAAACCATCGACAAGTAATACTCCGTGAAATGCAGTGAAGTAAAGGATCTCATTGAAAATATACGAAGGTTAATGATTTCAAATCGCAATATACTGTTGTCTGTGTTAGTGTTCCAGCTCACATGACTTTAACTCTTAATACCATGTTCTTTTTCTTTATTCTGCCTCGCCTTCATAACACATCGTGAATTATATTTTCGTGACTTGTGATACTACCCAGTATTCAATCTTTCATATTAGAATCCTTTTCTATTTTACGCGACATAATCCCTTACTGTATAAGTCACTCTGCTCAATCTAAACTGATTGGAGACCAAACAAAAATTATCCTGCTTCCTTCACCTATTCTGTGGACTATTTTTTCATAACCAGTCATCTGAAAATGTATATTTGTTGAAGAGTTGATTTCGTAGCTTGTAGATGTCTGTTTTAACTAATGTTTATGTAGATGTTTTACCAAATGGATCTTAGATAGTTACATATCTATTACTTTCCAGTTTTTAATCATCTCTGCTATGTGAACACTCTCGAATTTTCCTTCTCTGAGAAATAGTTTATAATATTTGAAAATTTGAAAGAACACATAGAAAATTTTCAAAAACTTACTCATTTTATTTATAGAAGACATAGTACCATATTATACTGCGGTTAGACTAGAACACCAGAGTTTCTTGCAAAAAACTAATAAATAAATAAACTATACACTTTTTTTAAGCTAATTTCATCCTCTAAAAACTTTCCATTTTCATATCTTCATTAGAAGCCCTGCATCAAGGGATAAAGCAACTTTTCTTAGCTTATCGAGAATACACTTTATTTAAAATGTGTATAAACAAATAATAATTAACGGAAAATATGCATACTTCAAATAAAAAAATGAACTTAAGCATGTGCACAAGCGCAGTGAAGTTATAAATCTTCCAAAAGATAACTATTTCCCTGAGTTTTGGAGTTAATCATTACGAAAATTATATTGTAACAATTGATGAATAATATTTATTTTAAATGTGCTTGATTCTATCTTATGTTTAAGACATTTTCTATGTTAAAATAAATAGAGGTAATTTACAGAATAAACAAGTAGAAATATTTAATGAAAGGTAAATATTATATAAATGAGAAAAAAGTGTAAAGATAAACTGATGAAAAGAAAATTAGCATGCATAATAGAAAATAAATCAAATCAAAGAGGTTCTATCTTAAGTATACGATCTCTTTTGCATAGATTTATTTATTTTCATGGATAAATATTTATTCTCATCTGAGAATAACTATAATTATCTGTGAGGCTTATAAAAGTAATAATAACAAATGTAAGAAAGTGATATATAAATAAATTCTCCTAAGTTTTTGTTTCGCGTACTTCTAGTAACAATAACGCAACAAGATTTCTTGTTTTTGAATTTAAAATATTTTCAAATCGAGCTTTGAAGAGGAAAAGAAGCAGTGCTATCAATTTCGTATCCATTTGTTTTCCTTTCAACTATCCCTCCTTCTTTTTTAAAAGATCCTATTTTAATTGGATGATTCTTGTTTCTAAAAATTTCTCGTCCTATTTCTTATGATATTCATGCATTGTTTTGTAACTCCATATTTCGCATGACAATTTATTATAACGGTTGTCAATTAGAATAATAACTATACTGCAGGCACATGTACTTTTGTTGCAACTTATCCGTTGGAAAAGTATGAATATTTATTGTTAAAATAATGTTTTATAAGATATGAATAGTATTTTATCTTCAATTCAATAACACATTAAGGTAGCAAAGGTACTAAAAATTCATCATTTTCTCCTTCAAGCTTTATCAAAAATCTACATGGTGCCTCAGGATTGTTGGGACAAGCTTTAAGGGGATGTAGATGGCATTACAAGGATTCAGATTTGCACAACAACCCGTGGTTGGAAACGTCTTCGTTTGACTCTAGGTGGCATTGTTTACAAGAGCATTGGAGAAAACAGACTTGTATTATCACAGTCATTTGAGGTATTATCGCCTGCAGGGGTATATGAAACATTTTACGAACACCGAGCTGGCAGATATGCGCCTGATTTACGGATTGGCTGAAGGAAATGCTGGATCAGCAGAAAGATTGCATCGAGAAATGTACCCCCCCAGAAAGATTCACTCGACCGCCAAATGTTTACGAATTTGCATCATAGTTTGTGGTTGTATAAGTATAAAGGATTGCTTTCACGTTGCAAAACTAGATGGACACTACTCCAAGATCCTATGACAGCAGCAGCAACTGTTGGTACACTGACGCTCGGATATTCCTTCGAATGGTATCCAACACATTTTATTCTGTGCTTGAAGTGCGAATCACTCGTGATCCACTCTCACAATGCCTATTACCTCGTAATGATCTATATTTATTCAAATTGTGATGCGAATCAGCAAAGATCCGACCATTCGGTTCATGTCTTCGCGGGTACCTGTCACGATATAATCTTTCTGCTGTTCGAGCATTTCTTTCTGCCAATCTGTAAATCAGGTGCATTTCTGCCAACTCGGTGTTCGTAAAATGTTTCATACTCATCAGCTCGCGATAACACTAATGACTGTGGCAATGCTGGTCTATTTTCTCCAATGCTCTTGTAAGCAATGCCAACTAACGTCGAGCGAAGACGTTTCCAGCCATAGGTTGCTATTTAAATCTCAATCATTTCGACGTCCCCTGCCTACCCTTTAAGTTATTTTAATATTCCTGGAACACACCCAGTATATCAAAGTAAATATATTCTTTATAAAGTTTGAAAATTAGAAGTGATTAGAAAAGCCAATTAATATATTTGCTTTATTTTTTATAAGAATCAAAATATTTATAAATTTCAGTCTATAGAGTAGAAATAATTTATTTGAGTGTTACTTCACAGAAGATTTTTTTTTAAATTTTCAACGGAACTGAAAGCTATGAAAAGAAGTGAAATCAACTTTAGAAGCAGGCGTTTTTCTCCAAGATATGTAATAGATATTGATAAACTATTAAATAAGATAAAGTCCTATTTGTGATTATTTTATTAAAAAGCATTTAATTGATTTCACAAATATAATGCATTGTATATAATTGCCTGAGAGGTATTACTTATAAATTCTAAGAAATAATTCTTCCCAAATTCCAATAACTGTTCAGCTCCTCAAGTTTGGTGTTTATTAACTTAAATATGAAAACTGAAAGTGATTTTGGGAGCTTTCTTTAATGCATGTCTACAGATAATTAAGAGTTTAGAAAACTACAAGAAGCAACAGCGGAACACATTTTTACTGAGTACATTTAGAGCTCATGGAAAAATTTAGTGGTCACTAAATAGGAAAGTGCTTTAACTACCAATAAATTGTACCTTCGGTAATTTCAGTGATTGAAAAGATTTTTGAAGAAGATTGATGCTCACTACTGTATTGAGAGAAATGATTGAATAATTTAAATCTGCAGGAACTGTGGAAGTGTACCGGATGTGGAAAATCAAAGGAATCAAGGAGTAACGAGCTGAAGTTACAACTGTTATATAAAAGCTTAATATATATGATAAATGTGCAGGCTAACAGCAATTTATTATCTAGTATATCGCGTCAAACAGATATCCCATATTCAATGAGGAGAAAAATGATTCATAAAATTTAGAAATTTTTTTTCTATAAAGTTTTTTTTTTCATTGAACAATTGTTTTCTAGAAATAACTGAATTGATTTTCATCGAGATTTTTAGCAAGGGTGGAAATGAATAATGCATGATTATGGTAGATTTTATGAAATGATGAAGTACAATTTTATTTACTGCTGTTATCAATGCACACAACTACCATATTTTTATTGTCACAGATACATGTGTCTGTACTATGTTTTATGTCTGTATATGTGTGTGCACAGACACCTTGCATTCGCCCAAAGTTGAAGGGTTGTATGGCGTTACATCTTCTTTTACCAATGATGCTTATTTTTATGACGAAATTTGTATAAATGGACTAATCATTTGTTCCGGTAATTTTTCCAGATATTGCTATATATAAAAGATAAAAGTGACTTACACATTCACTAACTCATCACGATATTTCCGTATCTACTAAACCCACACACTTGAAATTCTATAGACATGTTCCTTTCAAGGAGTAGAGATCCGCTAAGAACAAATTTTTTGCGAAAGTCAAACCCCAAGGGGCATTACGGGGGATTAAGGGGCGCTATAAATAATTATTACCATTTTTAAGCTACTGGGCGTGCAGTCTTGAAATTTGGTAAGCAGATTTCGTTTTTGGAGTAGAGATCCACAACAAAATGGGTTTTGTGAAAATCGATCCACAAGTGAAGTTGCTGGGGCTTAAGGGGCGTTATAGAGAATTATTTTAATTTTTGAACTATTAGACATACAGTCATGAATTTTGGAAAGCAAATTCCTTTCATAGAATAGACATCCGCTGAAGAATAGTTTTTACGAAAATCGATCCCGGGTAGATTAATTTCCTTTCTATAAAGATATTTTACACGAAAATATCAGTGTTTTTATGAGTATTATACGTCTTCCATCATGTGGCAGTCGCTAAAGTAGAGTAGCTGACAGATCTACCGAAGTTAAACCAACATTATTTAAACCTCTGCTTGCATCTCATTCTAACTGTTTAATTATTTCTATGGGAGGGGGGGGCATGGTTGCAAAGTAAATGAGAACATTAAAAAAAATTCAGAAAAATGAATATATAAATACAACCGATAAGTAAAACTGATTTTTCTTCTTATTTGTTAATTCAATATCCAACAATTAATGTTATATTCATCAGGGTAAACTCTAACCCAAACTTTAGCAAAGTTTGGCAGCGAAATTTTATGTCGAGGAGGCATAATATGAAAGCAGTTTCTTTAAATATAACTTTTATTGTTTAAATAAGTAAAGTCAATCTGCTCGTTACCGGAGCAATCAAAATAATAAGTTGAATGTTAAAAACATAGTTCTCAGAAAAATAACAATACCAGACTTTAGTCAACCGATTCGAACCTTTCCTTCAACTTTCTAACATCTAATAGAACTAACTAATCAAAACATCTAAAAAAAGCGAAGCAACAAACCAGTTAAATACGTCTAATATGTCTTCAGTCAAAGAGCTTAATCATTTCTCACATTCCGTCTGAAACCGGCGATCATATCTGAACCAACTTCGGTCTCTTTAATACTTATACGAGCTAAGTATAAAAAAAGTTACATTTGCATTGCAGTTGTTGCCAACTGCAAATCACGAAACTCGCAAAAAGGTCGGGTTCGAATCCGTTTATTTACTTGAGATTATGGCGCGGGGTTGGAAAAACTTAAGGACACCATAAGAATTCGGATCCTAAAATAAATTTCTCCGTGAATCTTTTCCAAATGTCTAGCAATTAACATAAATAAAAGTTTTTAATATGTTTTTAGGTTAGCAAGTGGAGCTTCCGCAACTGATAGTTATCTAACTGTTATGAAATAGTATAACTGGGTACTCTAAAAACTATAATGCTTAACATAGCAGATGGTTTGAAAAAAACACCTGTTAAGTATCATTTCTGAATATTATGCTGAAAAACAGTAAAAATGCTACATCAACAAAACATCAACTTCTAGTAACTAGAGTTTTGTTCTAATTAACAAACAATCTCAAAGCAATGACTTTTTTTAGGTATCGAAATATAATTTACATTTCTTTCTAGAGTGTAAGTCACTTATCTTTAGCCATAGTGAATACATTAGAGAGCCAATTTAAACAAATCAAACTTTTGAAAATTCCTGTATTTTTTTCTCCCTAAACTTTTGAATATTTTAAATTCCTAAGCAATCCTTTTTCTACCATATTTAGAACTAAATAACTTTGTTGGGGAATTTTATCGCTTAAAGTGGTTCAAAATTATAAATTTATCTCCAACTTTTTGTACTTTTAATATAATGATATATTGTATAATTTACATGAAACTTTATAACAACGTTAATTATAAAAAATCTAAACTCAATTTCATTCAGAATATGAATTATTCTTTTCTGATGTGTGTATGTCAGTTGTATTTATACAGAGCAATAGTAATTTATCTGTAATTTAAATTACTTTTTTCTAATTTATTTATATTAGTAACAATAGAGCAAGTTATATAATCATTGAGATTTCTTAAATGATACACTACTTTTATTAATATTTTACTGCTTCAAGTTGATCTTTACAAAGTTAAAGAAAATATTCGACTCCATTAATTAAAACAAAAGTAAATAATTATTTTTTAAGTGATTTTTTTTAAACATTTTCTTCATAACATCATATATCAGCTTAAGATGTAATAAGAATAGACAGAAAATGATATGGTAGGGGAGACCGGGACAAGATGACGAGCGAGGCAAGATGACGAATGTCTTAATTTTTCCGTATTCCATTAGGTAGCAGCATCAAATGAACACTACTGGCTCTCCTTTCGGCCGTTCTGTAAACAATAGTATAGACACGTTGAAATCGCCATTTTTGTGTTAGTTGTGAAGCTTTGGTTGTTTTTTGCTGCCACGATATAACTTTTATGCATGCGTAAATAAGCTCTGCTACAGATACAGGTAAGATATAACGTTTCTCCTTAATATTTATGAGTAACTTGGTTTAAATACTACCTATTACCATGAATAAATGTCAATTAATTGCCTTTCTTTATGGTAATGAGAACGAATATTTTTAAACAGACAGTCTGGGGCAAGATGACGATCCGAAACATGGGGCAAGATGGCGAGCTCGTCATCTTGCCCCGTGTTTCGGAATTTATTAAACTAACTATTGTTGTCCATTCTATTACATCCTGTGAATACCTGTTTGTCTGTGTATATGTTAGCGCGTCCTTGAGCTTCCATCTCTTCTGGGGTTAAGAGGTGCATCGGACCAGGAAAGGTTTCGTTCGAAAGGGGGTGACCAGAAGAAGATATTTTTACCATCCGCTGAGACCCTCCCCTAAAGAGGAAGGAATGTAACAATAGTTTGTTGCTTTAGAGCTACTGGCTTTTACCTGCCACCCTTTTTGATTTTTTGTGAGAAAACAAATGCTTCCTGAACTTGTAGAAAGAGTCCCACCAGAAACCGTAGGCAAGTATAGTGATAATGGCTGGAACAATGAGGGCACCTTTTTCTCTTTTTTGAAGCACTTTTATCTTCATGTGAAACCAAACAAAGAATCTCCTAATCTGTTGATTTTTGAGAATCAAAATACTCATATAACTTTGCAGGCTATCTTATATTGTAAAGCGAAAAACATCATGGTTGGGTTGCCGCAGCACACATCACATCGTTTCCAGCTCCGTGTTGTGTCATTTTTCGACTAGTTAAAAACGTACTATAGCCAAGCATGTGACATTTTTATGGTCACTCATACAGAACAAACTATCATAGACAAAAATATTGGTGAAGTTTTGAGCATCACTTACTTCAAATCAGCTGCAGTTGAAAATGCCGTTGAAAGGGTTTAAAGAATATGGAATAGAGCCTCATAAGCCTCTTGTGTTTAGCGAATATAACTATGCTGCTTTAAAAACTATTAACCATGATGCTGTTGGCGATGAAACTGAGAATAATAGTGCTAATCCTCAGACCCTGGTAGTAGAAAACCGACATATAAGGCCTCAAGAAAAACCAGAACTTATGGCAAATGCTGATTCCGATGCACCAAAGAAGCCTGTTAGTCTTTTTTATTTCAAACCATTGCCTAAAACAACATAATGTGAGAAAAAAAAGCAAAAGCAAAAAGCTGAGCTCTAGCATTTTTACAAGCACACCCATCAAATAAATGTTAGAACAAAGGGAAAAGCAAAAGAAAGAACAGGAAGTTTAAAAAAAACAGAGCAAAGACGCTCGTGAAGCTAAAACGGGAGTAAAAAAACTCAATCTGTTCCTGTAGGTCTAAGTCTATAAAACCCAGGACAAACATTCCAGTTGTACCAACTTCAAAGGACGGTGTTATAAGATGTCCTGCTTGTGAAGAGGAACCCTCCAACAGAAGAATGGATCCAGTACTGTAAATGCCAAGAGTGTTGGCATGAGGAATGTTCCAATTATAAAAATGACATTTTATTTTTGACTACTGTTAGGTACACAACTAAACACTTCAACATTACGTTACATGCATTACGCTTAGATTGATACTTTGTAAGATGTAAAAGCACTGTTATCATTTGTTAAACCATGTAACACATTCAAAATACAAAATATGTTCAACTTTTTTCAGTGTCGCCATCTTGCCCCAAGGCTAAAGTCATCTTGCCCCAGTATTGGGGCAAAATGACGATTTGTTAAGGTTATGAAAAAATAAAATTATTCTTTACTTCTTTTGTTTGAAAAATTAAATGATAATATATTTTAACACTACAAATGACTAAACTAACAGTTCATGTAGAATTGATTTTACTATCCTTAAAAGTAATTTAATAAACAACAAAAAACTGTTAACGTCGTCATCTTGCCCCGGTCTCCCCTACCTATATCTTCAGTAAAAATTTATTTAATTAAAACAGAAAAAAGACCCAACTTACAGGATATACTATCCACTTTTCCTAAAGCTCTAAATAAAAGGGGGAATCTATAATTTAGTTCGTGCAGTGTTCAAAACAAAAGAAATGCATTTAAAATTCAACGCAAAACCACAATTTCTAAAAAACTCTTTTTGGTTTCTAAATATATTAGCAGGAGGCTCTAAACACGAAAATATACCAAGATTAAAAATTAATTCAAACCTAAGTTTTGAAACTTTTTCGATTCTGTTTAAAGAAAAAGCTGAAAAGTAAAATTAAGCCATTTCCACAAAAAACTCATTACATACAAGAATTTAAAGTTGGGAGATTTAATTTTCAAATCAGAAAAGTGAGAAAAATAATGAATTTTTAACGCAGAAAGAAAATTTAGTGTCTTTTATTAAAAGGGCTATTTGTACCGAATAGTCTTTCAAAAACAATGGTACAATAATGAAAAGTAAAAAATTATTCTGTTCTTAGAAAATTAAAAAATAAATATTTTCAAAGCTTGACTTCGAAGACAAACATTTTGAAGGAAAACAAAAAGCAACTTTCATTGTCTACTAATCCAATGGTTTTGTAACAAGAAATAATAAAAATTATAGTTTAAAAAAACAAAAACAAAAACACGCTTTTATAGTTAATCGAATTAAGATTTAACTTAATCTTCTAGTCGCCAATTCTGAAATTAGTCATCAAATCTGGAAAGGGGATCTGGAATTAGTCGCCAGATATGAAATGGGATCTGAAAGTGGGAAATCGTTAATCCTGATGATCCTGATCAGGACAATGGAACGAAATTATTAAATTATTGTATTTTCATCAGTCCTTGACAAGTGAGCCAAAATTCGAATTAATCTGACCTTTTAAAGTGGGTAAAAATATTGAGTTCAAAGATTTTCCGTTATACACAAGTTAAGTTTATAAAGAGTGTTAAGAATGAGAACTAGCTTCTCAAGTCCTTCAAAAATTGAAAACGATTTCTTATAAAACATTTATAATTATTTCTATATTTAGATTTACTATCGAAATAGATATATAGTATTACTCATGCAAAACTAATCAAGATAGCAATTTTCAAAGTTATTTTAGTTTAACTAAGTAAAATACTTTTAAAGATAGATTTATGACAGGAATAGTTATTATAAGCTATAGACTTAAAAAACAGGTAAAAAAAAAAGTCTTGAACTGTTTTTGTTTTAGAATAAATAACTTCAAAAAGTTATATCTAGAATAGGCATAACCTCAAATAGACTAATTTTAAATAGAAAGTATTTAGAATTACGAATAGTTTTATCCAAAAAAAAACTAACCTGTAAAGATAAGTAATATGGAACACAGTTTTATATATACAAGTAATTTCTTAATTTAAATTTTCCGTTGATTATTTTTTTGGATGAGTTGGCTTCATTCTTTTAAAATTAAAATAGCATAAAATGTACACAGATTTGATGAACTAAAAGTCGAACATTACCTTGGAATTATTCGGCAAAATTTTTAACTTTGATTCACACACACACAAATATAACTCTTATTAAACTTTAGATTCAGGTAAATGTAAATCAAGGTAGTTTGAGAAAAGTTTACTCAAGAAATTTAATCCACAAAAGGAAATAAAGTTCAGTATGATATAGTTTTTTTTTACCTTCTGTATTTTATAGGAAGCGTATTTGGAATCATCGTTTTCCGCCAATAAAGTTTACATTTCTGCTACCAAGCTTTGTTACGAAAAACATTAAATGTTAGTTCAAATCCGTTAGTGTTAATTAGTAACTATAAAATTACTCTCGAAATTTATATGCAATTATTAAAGGTAAGTTAATCCCTGTCATCCAAATTTCTAACCAATTGTTTTGTATTTTTGTGTGTAGAGAACTTATCATTTTCATATATATATGGATTCTGTCCAAACGGTTATCTAGTTTCAGAACAATGCATAAACTACGCTGAATTTTTTAAAAAATTACTGTAGGAAATGATATTTGCTATCACCTAGTGTAGGAATCTGAATGATTCTCATTGAATATAAAATTAGCATATAAATATTTTTTTAATTAGCATATAATATTTTATATGCTCTTAGCATATAAAATTTTTGTGCTTGTTTAAATTTTATTATTAAGCTGTAAGACTATAAAAATTAGAAATTTCTTACGTTTTCTTAACAAAAATTCTGAGTAAATAGTAGTTTGAAGGAAGTAAATGTTACTTTTTACAAAAAAAAAATTACGTACTGAGCGATAACACATTTTGTGCCACGAATGTATCAAATCTATAAATTCCATGATAAAGTAATCTCATGTTCAGCATTGAAAGTATTAAGTTGTGGAATAAGTTCGTAGCGAGTTTATCAAAGACTTTTATTTAAACAAGAATCAATAGCTATAGCCATAAATTAATCCAATATGTATTCGCCGTTGCTGTTTACGACCTCCTCCCACCTCTTCAAAAATTTGTTGATGCCGGTCCATCAAAAATCACCCGGTCTGGTATCGAAGAAATTGTTGCACAAGTTTTTAAGGTCCTCTTCATTGTTGAAGGTAACGCCTCTCATATGATTCGACAGGGAGGGGAAAAAATGATATTCCGTCGGTGCAAGATCTGGAAAATACGATGGATGGGGAAGGACCTATAATTTGAGCTTCTGGAGTAAGGTTTGGACGACTTGTTCAACATGGGACCTGACGTTATCGTTAAGGTATTAAATCTGGCATTGTCGGTGTGGTTTTATCAGTCGAATAGCCTCTTTCACGTGGTGTAGCTGGGCTATGTTGAGCTCCTTGTTGACCGTGGCATTTCTTTCGAGCATTTCCCAGTGCAATATGTCACTTCCAATCCCACCAAACCCAGATTATGGTCTTCTTTGGAGGAGGTCAGGATTGACTCTGCTTTGGCTTAACCCCTGCATCCACCCACACCTTTCTATGCCTCATATTTTTGTATAGACACAATTTCTCATCTCCCCTGACGATTCGGTACAAAAAGCGCTGTTTATGTCCACGTGTTGATCGATGGTGGGCTAGATGTTGAGAAACAATTTGAAAGCGATTTTCTTTGTTGTTTTCGTTAAGCTTGTGAGGCACACAGCCTCCCAATCTCTCTGTAAATGCTACTAATGTAGATGATTGAGAATCGTTTTACAATCGTACTTAATTTTTTTGACAAATTCACAACTTGTTTGGTGACCGTCCTCCTTCAAAAGTGCTTTGAGACTCTCTTCGTCGAATTCAGGAGTTCTTCTGCTGCGGGGCGCGTCGTCGACGTCAAAAAAGCCATTTTTGAAATTTGCAAACCAATTCGTCCTGTAGACTCGCCTAAGACACCTTCTCCGTAAATGTCCCGGGCTGCTTCAATAGCTTTTTAGCCTCGATGAAACGCGAAGAAGAGCAGGTGTCGAAAATAATGCTTTTCCCCTCCTGGATATTCAATTTCTAAGCTTTAAAGTAATAAAAAAATAAGTTACTTAAAAAGACGATTTGCAAAGTTTTGCAGAGTAGAAAAAGCTCCATCACAAATGAATACTATACACTTTATCAAATAGCAAAAAGAGTGCTGTAAAACAGAAGAAATATGAAAATGCTACGAGCTTATTTCCCATACTAATATTTATACATGTTTTTGTAACTGAATAGTTGGCGTTTACAAATATTATCTGCAAAATAAATTTTAAAAAATTGAAGTATATTACGATAGAATTACAAATAGAGTTAGTTATATTTAAAAGTCTTGATTTCTACTGTACGAAGTATTTGAAATTATTTAGAAATTGAGAAGAAGGAAAATATTTATGGTTTCCATTTCCCATATCGTTCATTATATATTTTCCAGAAATTACTCAGTCGATCAATACTCATTCATAACAAGATAAAAATGATAGAATCCATGACATATCATGGCTGACGTAACGATTCAGAAAAAAGCTACTTTTTGTGTTCATGTGAAATAATCTAATATTATTATTTTATGTGTGGAACAGAGTCGTATTCCAATTCACTTTTTTGAGGGCACATAGAATCATATTTTTATTATTTATAATAATCCCTGAAATAAAATTGGATTAAATTTAACATTAAGTATTAAGTTATGCTTAGAATAGATTTAAAGATAGTCTTAAATCTTACTGTTTCATTTATTGCATGCATTATTTGAAGATTAAGGTTTCCAGTCCCAGAGATCTTTAGTTTTAACGATATGTTTTGTTCCTTCTAGTTATTAAAATCAAGTCATTTCTCAAAATACTACAACAATGGATAACCAAAAATAAAAGAAACAAATCTCCAGTCTAAATCCGAAATAATTGGAAAAATGTTTTCTGAATCGAAAATATTTGTCATTTTCCCGCATATCCCATTACACGTTTTCTTTGTTATTACTCGAATAATCATAGATAAAATAATTGAAATATACTGTACTTGATTCACAAAACCCAATTAATGTGTAATCAAGGAAATAGACTGATCATGTTTCGAAAGCAGCTTTTGAAGTTATTAACATGAAACCAAACAAGTTTAATCCTAATGATTGTAATTTTATAATTCTTTTTAGTAACATTATTGTTTCAGATATCACATCTGAAATTTTTTTTTTATTATTACAAAGTTTCTTTTAAAAAAATTGTTTACAAACAAATACGTTACGATTATGACGCAAATTGTTTGTCTGTCTTCTAAAAAGGACATCAAGTTGGTCGAATTTATTTTTTCAGAATTTGAAAACCTAAATGGAAAATATATTCACTGATATATTAACAAAGAGAAAAATGAAAAATAACGATTTTTAAGTACTGCCATAAGGGAAATGAAATTTAGGAAATAACATTTTTGTGGTAAAAAGTCAAAATAATTTTTATTTAAGAAAACTGGTACTTCAATACTTTTAAATATATATTGCGATGGGAGGGCACATACGAAATTGTCACACAAAAAAAAACATCAGGTACATTTAACACATTTTTTTAGTATTGGATTTTTAAAAACCTGAAGGGAGAGAGCGCTGAGGTTATGAAATGTTTCATTGGGCGTTGTACAATACATTATTCAGTGTTCATTTATCAATAACCATCGTATTTGGATATTAATATTGTTGAGAAATAATTTTGTTTTGAATTTAAAATAATTTAACCAAAATTAAATCTCTTTTTCAAATTTTTTAATATAATATTCGACTAACTTTGCTACAATAATAAAATTTGAAATTATGTTTTAAAATTTTTTTCTCTTAATCTTCATACCAAAGAACAGGGGTGGGTAACTAGTGGTCCTCTAAGGAAGTCGGAAAACAAAATTGACAAAATATTTTCTTTAAATTTGTAAACACATATACAAGTGTACAAAGTTCGTTTTTTTGCATTAACATCACATTGGCTGAAATAACTTTTATGCAACGATAAGAATTTCAATAAGAAATCTTACTTTCGACTTTAAAAAGTGGTAGAGTACGTTTGTTCCATTAAAGCAGGGGTACTCAACCTTTTTCCCGTCGGGCCACATACATATGACAGGTATTTCACGCGAGAAACACACTTTCTAAGACCAAAGCAAAATCAATCAAAATAATAAAACTCATTCTTTGTTTGGATTTTATTTTAATACTATATTAACCTTTCTATCAAACGCATACAAAAAACATTTATTTTTACGCACCTTTCAATGATTTATCGGATAATTTCGATTTCCTTTCATTCATGACCAAACCTCTTGTTTATATTCAACTAGATTTAATTGCTTGATTGATAGAATTTTCCGCTAAATTTTTAGTACATTGTTCTTAAATAATTGAATTTCTTAGTGCAGGGTTGGGCAGACTTTTCCAGGATGCGAGCTACTTTTACTTTTTTCAAGGAGTTGCGGTCCATCCAGAGTCTGTGGTGCACACAAGGGCGGGGGAAGGGTCCACGGGTCCGGACCCTCCCTCATAACCGCTCATTTTCTTCCAATTTATTATAATCCCCTGTATATAGTATGCAAAATGATATTAAGTAATTGATATTAGTAATTTTTTTATTTATTGAATTTAATTATTTTTTTTGCTGCTTTTTGTTACCGACAATTGAAAAAATCAGAAAAATATGTTTGGCTGCGTATTGGGGAATGATACGAGAATGGGAGATCTTCAACCCTCGAAAAATTCTTGTGTAAGCTTATTGCACAATATCGTAGGTGTGGTGTGAGGTAAGGAAAAGGTTATTGTTATAACTCAATAATAAGTACGGAATATATGTACTTATAAATATATATATAGCATCCATTATTTTATATATTTTACTCTATTATTTTAATATTTCATATTTCCTTTTAAATTCTGTTGTCTAGTTATCTTGCAACTTTAATTCTTTTCAGTTTTAATTATGTTTATTCATCTTTCTCTTGTAGAGAAATTTTGATTATATATATATATATATATGCTTACAGAACTAAAATAAAAAAAACACTTTTAAAACCGCGTTTAAAAAAAACGCAAGATACAAACTTAATAATAATAGCCCCGAAAATAATTATATCAAATGATACATTTATTATGAAACAATTCAAAATATTTTTTATCTAAAGTTTGTTTTCGCTGTTATAGTCAGTAGAAGGCTAAGTCTGCGTACTGTCAGCTAATCTTGAATTTTTCGTATATAATTACTAACCGCTAAAACTTTTAGAACGGTCGCCCCAAAATGTCTTGGCGGTCCACCGATCAATCGCGATCGACGTAATGCCCATTCCTGTTTTAGTGCAATGGGTCATGACCAGGCCATTTAGAGAGAGCCGGCAGGCCACAGCATGAATATCACTACATTAAAGTGATTCTAAAATTTAATGTGCTTGAAACTACAGATGATATGAAATTAACACAATAAATAAATTTAACAAAACCATCACTATTTTATTTAACCTACATTTATTGTATTATAATCTATAAAATTGAATTATTTTTATAATACAATGTATAACTATTATGAGATGCGAAGTGAAATAATCAATGCAATCTCTTTAAATAATGCGACCCTCCGGTATCCTCCTATCCCATAATATGGCCCGCGAGAAAGATTAGTTGCTCTCCCCTGTCATAAAACATCTTTTCAGCATAGGTAATATCCGATTAATTACAGTCGACTCTCAATAATTAAAACCTTCGATAATACGAACCTCTCGCTAATTCGAAGTATATGCTCAGTCCCTAGAAAAACTCTTGATATTTCGAACTAAAAAAATACGTTTTGGTACACTCAGCATTTCGAAGTAAAATCTGTGGCTAGTCAGACTACAACACGCTATATAATTCGAAGTTATCTTATAAAACTCTCGACAATCCGACCACTTACTATCATGTAGAGTCCTGTAGCAAACAAGTTGGATCTTACAAGTTTTGTGTTGTATTGTCCCTGCGTTTCTTCCCTGTAAGGTAGCCCCTTTGATGACCATCTGCCTGCTACCCCTTCTTAGTGTTTTCCGGTTCATGAGGAGAAAATACACTTTTATTGCTTTCCTTCTTTAAGTGGAGAATAGACCAACTGCGCCTGTTGTCAGCTGTTCATATCTTTTGCTTAACATGTGGCCTTAGTACACATGTGTTTAGAAAGTATGGTCCACTATTATGAAGAAGAGATGCGTAGAATTGTGTATGAATGTTTTGAATGTATTCTTTTAATACAGGACTTTTGACTTCTGTATAATATTTATATTGTATAATATGTACTTTTTACAATTGTTGTTTTATTGCAGTTTCAAATTTAAATGTGTTAGAAAAAAAGTTCTCTTCGTGTATTTTGGAAGTTTTTTCTACCTTCTTGATAATTCGAACTAATTCATTTGTCTCTCAAACTTCGAATTATCGAGAGTCGACTGTATTTTTTCTACATCTAATTGCGATTCCTCTTAATGTATATACATCGAATAACTAATAATTCAACAAAAATAGCACACATACAAGCTCAACTTTATTAGTATGTTATTTTTAAACATTTTTTTAAAAAAAATTCAAAACTCTTCTTGAGTTCCATCATTAAACTTAAGTTCAAAAAAAAAAAGCACTTGTAGAAAAATAATTGGACATATTTAAAGTAAAATGCATTATTCAAATAAAAATAAACATGGTTATGAAATATCTTATGAATTTTATCTTACTAACGTTACCGTTGCATTAAATAATGTAAAACATCTATGATTAAGCTTGCACCAATTAAAGAGAAAAATATTAATTCTCTCAAATATAGTTCTTCATGTATGCGTAATGGTTTCTTGAATTTGGTAGGAATTCAAGAAACTCATTTCTCCGCGCACAATGTATTTCAAGCAGCACGAACGTTTTCTTGTATTGCTTTTAAATGCAATAAGGATAGAATCAATTACTCCTTCGAAATGGAGAAAAAATTACAAATCCTATTTTCTTAAGAGGATAGAAGTAATAGATTATTGATAAAATGCCATGCATTATTAAACCTTCTTGCCAGAACAAGCTAATATGCCTGCACATACTCATATGATTGCATAATTTATTCGAAATACGATACAAGCTATAAATGCGAAAACATTCCATTAGAGAACGGAGATTTTCTCAAATGTTAAATTTACGATATAATTTATTTGACGAACGAAGAACGAGTTATCGAAGGATAAAAAAAGGAAAAAGAATTTTCAAAAGAATGAAGAACAAACAAAAAAGTTTGAAATGACATTTTGTATATCCGTTTCCATCGTCTTATTTAATGGATTTCGAGTATTTCTTAAGTTGTTTTGTAGTTTGAGACAAGTAAATGGTGCTTTGAAAATATCAAATAAAAGCGTATTTTATAACTTAATGTTACATTATGTCCCGAAGTACTTTTGAGTTCATTAAAATAATTTGGAATATTTAATCGAAGCTTATTCCAACGGAATTGAGAAAAGCCTTCATCTATTTTATAAAGAGAGGGTAGTTAAAGTTTCAAATTATTAGGGAAAATATTTCTGAAAATTAAGGAATAAAAAACAATAAAAATAACTAAATAAGCAATAACATTTACTTATAAAAATAAATTAACGTTAACTTAAAATTGTAATGCACTCGTATATATTTAATAATATTAAATTATTTATAAGCATTAGTTTCTCTTTTATTAATTTAGAATGTAAATTACAGACTCTTTATATCGCATTTAATACTTTCAGCATGCTATAACTTCTAAGTAAAAAGAACAAAAATGAACTTAATTACGAAAAAGAAACATCTTAATTTAATAAGAACCTTATTTAAGTAAAGTTTTATCAACTTACATCTTTTATATATTTCTCAATTCTTCTCTACAATGTAGCTTGAATCCTACGGAGGAACTCTCCATGATCTATTTCCACTACAACTTAAGTTTACCTGTAATTAAGAAAAATTTTGTCTCTAGCCATCTTAGACATGTATTTTTAGTATTGGAAATCATTAACAGCATACCCAATGATGCAATCAAAATTTATATTGATGATAGTAGAATATCTGATCAGGTCGGTAGTGTTACCTATATACCCAGGAAAAATTGTCTCTGAAAAAACGTTATCCAGATTTCTGCTCAGTTTTCAGCAATAAACTAATAGCCATTGATGCGGGTCTTGAGGCTATTCTATCTAAGAAGAGAGAATTACGGTGATCTTTGAATTCTCTCCGATAGCCGTAGTTCACTTCAACACCTTTATGAAGGGTTTATTGTTGGTGACAAAACCATTGTTTTTCCATCTTACACTAACTGAAACATAAATCGCTGCACCATGATGTCCATCTCAGTGGACCCCATCTCATGTCGAACTTTACGGCATTGAAATGGTGGACAAACTAGCGAAGAAAGGCTATAATCTTCCAACTCTCTCCACAATCCGCCCTTACCTATCTGGAATTATACTAACTAAAAAAATTCTCAAAATTCGGTGGAGTGGAGGGTGCTTCCTAATCATCATTGGTATGTGGGTAATAGACCCGGTTTGGCACTAGTTGTCCAGTGTGGCAGATGCTCCCAGACTACAATTTCTCGTCTTCCTAGTGGTTACTTCAAGTGCCTCTCATTCTCAGCGAACAAAAAGATCTTCTCCATTTGTGCAAGGTGTCAAGATCACCAGGGTTTTCCGGGACACATAATGCGTTGCATGGATCCACAAGCAAAGATATCTACACTAATCCCTTTCTTGTGCTGAACTTTTTGAAAGTCAACGATTTAATTGATCTTGTCTGACTGCGTCAGACCCTGAAGGGTTAGTCACAATAACACTACAACATATTTGCTAATTATCTTAAAATTCTTATGTACTTGTTGTTTTACCTGTTTCTTGTAAATTCTTTTTCTTTTGAGGGATATGAAGAAATTATAACTTTCTTATCAATGTGACATAAATATTCCCAGAATTAGTAAGCATTTTTGATATAGTTAGTAATTGAGAACATTGAAATTTAAAACATGTTTTGAAGACTGACACATTGTCTAAAAACAAATAAATCCTTCAGACTTATACAATATACAGTATAATAATTATCGCATGTCTATACTAATCAAACAGAGATCAATTAAGTTCTAGTAACTACTTTTCAACTGGAAATTCGAATTTTACCTCCAGATAAAATATAAAATTATGTATTTATACCTTAGATTAATATTTATTTATTTAACACAGATAAATAAAAAAAATTGAAAAATTAATAAATTCTTAGGTATTTTTTAAACAAGTTATGAGAATTTTTTATTCTATTCTATCAATTATTTTTCTTCGACAAGCCTTTGTTCACTTCCGAAATTGTGCGCGTAAATATGCAATGAGTGGAAGCGAACTGCATCATTTAGTTTAATATATAATGACGTTCATATAGATGAAATCGAAGGATTAAATAGATATTAGTAGTCACAATACAATCAAAAGCCATCACCATGTTTTTATGAGTAATTAATTGCGAGTATATCGATTTAGAACCGGGGTGGGCATTACGTCGATCGCGTTCGACCGGTGGACCACCGAGACTATTTGGAGTGACCGCCAGAAGATTAGCTGTTAGTAATTGTATACGGAAATATTCAAGATTGGTTGACAGTTCGCAGACTAAGTCTTTGATTATAATTACTAGAACTAACTTTAGATCAAAATGTTTTATTTTTTAATGTATTTTTTGAATTGTTTGATAATAAAGTGCATCATTAGATATTATTATATTTGGGGCTATTATTATAATGTTTGTATTTTGCGTTTTGCTTTCAACGCGGTTTCAAAAAAATGAGTTTTTAATTTTATTTACTTCGATAAGTACATATATTTCGTATTTATTAATAAGTTATAATAACTAATGTTGACTTTTTCCTTACTTCACCACACCTACGACCCTGGGCAATGGGTGCACTCGTGAATTTTTCAAAGGGGGCGCGGAGGTCCAGGGTCAAATATGTACCATTTACATATCCTAACCCCAATATACACTGCCAAACATTTTTTTTTTTCATTTTGTAGATTGTCCGGAATAAAGAGCAGTAGGAAATAAATTGAATTAACTAAAAAAATTACTAATAACAAATACTTAATTAAATTTTATGTACTCTATACATGGGATTATAAACGATCGGGAAAAAAAATCATGGGCTATTGGAGGAGAATCCAGACCGGTGGACCCTCCCCTCCCCCTTTGTGTGTGCCATTGATACTGGGTGGACCGCAACACCTTGAAAAAATTAGAAGTAGCCCGTACCCTGGATAAGTCTGCCCACCCCTGATTTAGAGCATAGGTTCCCAACCTTTTTTGAACTGGCACCCCCTTTTCTAGTGAATATTTTGATACACACAGCCCCCTCCCACTCTAGAGAAACAAGAGTGTACATAATTCATTGTGAAAACAAAAGTTAAATTTTTAAAAATGTGCTATTACTAATAGAATATATTTTTTTGTAAGGCTCCAATTCTTTTACTTGAGAATCTGAAATAGCTTTTGCAAGAAATATGTTTAACTGCATTATACATTTTAACCATAGATAGAACATTTGGGATTGAAACGCTACTGAATTTCTTCTTCATTTAAAAGAGTGGAATAAAAGTTTTAGCTTATCTGATATAAAGATAGCCAGGGTTTTGATGATACGAAGTAGTTCTTAATAAAAACTATTGATTTCAAAATAAATATAAATTGACAGTTTCAGCCTTTAAAGAATCACGTTATCCCTGGTTAACATATTTAATTATTTTTTTTGATAATATACGTAATGAAATACAGTGGACGAAACATTTTTCCTGCTGCTCACAGACAAAGACAACACATGCACTATAGAAATTAAAATGCACTATATTACTCAATTTAATGTAGTTTTGAATGTGATGTAATCTTTAAGTTTTTCATCCACTTCCCGAACTGCCGAAGTATGTGAATTTTCGTACATGTGATAAAAAAATGATTTAAATACATACAATCAACATATATACAGTATTAAAGTTTACTTTTGTTAGTACATAATCAGAGAGAGTGTTTTTTTAGTCTTCTTTAGATTATATTTTAATAATCTTCCCAAGCCAATCCGGGCCATCTCAAGGCCCCATCATTCGGTGGTTCCCGCGACGCCGGTTCGCGAGCCGGGGGCCCGGGAGCGTTTTCGGGCCCACCTCCCCGCGAGCCCGGGCTTGGGGCCAGGATCCAAAAAACCATATTTTCGGGTTCCTCTCGACGGGACTTACCGTCTATAAAAACTCGAGTTCGTGACTCGTTTAGTTTCCGTTTTATAGGCGGGGCTCAGGGCCTTTTACTGCCCCCTTGAAAGCCTCAAACGCCCACAAGGGGGCGTTATCACCCAAGTTGAGAACCTATGATTTAGAGTTTGAATAATATCTAGCATTGATATCAATTGATTTCAATTTCATTTTGTATATCTTACCATTTTTCGTTTAGTTATTCTGCATATCTGTGATGTTTTTTTGTTATTATTATTTGTTTTTCAAACTAAGATTTAGTGGGTACTTACGTATACGAAACCTATTGAAGAAATAACATGAAACGAATCACCTGGTTCCTAATTCAGCGCGTACGACACTTGGCAACTTGGTGGGTTATTAAGAGAGTTAGCGATTGTTGCAATAATACGTAAATACAATTTAATGAAATCCTTTGACTAAATACGAAACAAACTCTTTTATGCTTTTTTTAAGCTCATGTGACTACCATTCGAAATAAGCTACTATCTTAAATTTATTTCTTTAACTTATTTTATGTTTCTCATGTAAATAAAGCATAAAATATTTTCTCAAAAATACATACAGTACAGTATAAATTCATCGAAACCTTACACAATTAACGTGAAATCTGGCGTGTAATGCGCACTTTTAACACAAAAATTAAGACCTAAATGTATGGATGAGCTTCATACCCCGGGTATAAAAATGAGTGGTTTAAAAATAAAAAAAGAGGAGTTTAGAAAAAAATTTGGACTTCTGGATGTATCGAAATATTATTTATTTAAAAGAAATTAAAGGGTTGAAAGTAAAGGGTTGTAGTTCTAAAAGTAAACTATTTATTTCTGAAGCTTGAAATAGTACCTTGAATAAATGACCAAAACATAAAAACTTTTCACTAGTACATTTCAGGTTTCTTAAAAAGGGGGGGGGGAGGCACGTTAAAGGTGAATATACCTAAAAATTAAAGGCCGTGGGTAGCCTAGTGGTTAGAGCAGGGGTGGCCAACCCGCGGCACGCGTGCCATATCGTGGCACGCAGGGGTCGTAACTGTGGCACGCGAAAGCTATTTGAAAAATTACAAAAATATTATGAAAATATTACTGAATTAATTGAATTACAATAAAAAAATTGTCACGAAGAATGCAGAAGATATGTAAGAAACAGAAATTTTCAGCGAGAGATTTTAAGGGCGCTAAGCAAGATTTTTCTTTTCTTCAGAAAAACGCCAAAAATGGGATCATTTGCTCCAAAACTTACAATTCTACTGTTTTGTAACATTCCGAGAAAAGTGTTGAGCAACGTGAGACTAAAAACAAATTCTCTCTCTCTCTCAGACGGTCGAAACTGCTCAAAAAGTCACCCTCTCTCGGGGGCGGTTAATTTTTAACATCTCAGATTTCCATTCAAATTTCAGCTTCCCCTTGCAGGGCTGAAGTTTATAGCTATTGGCTGTCAGCGTGATGTCAGATAAAAATGTTTTTCCGGAGATGTTGGCTATTTATGATTTCTGTAATGTCAAGAAGTAATTCTGCAATATATTAGGAGCGCACTTGTTGATACGGTAGAAGTAATCTATCTGCACAAAGTAGCCTCTTTGTAAAGCAGAGGGAGTGTGAACTTGCATACATGACTAATCAGAATGCTGGATTTAGAGCCTAGAAAATTTATAGCGTAACATTGGCAAATTGTTTCTAGCTGTCAGACTCAGTTGATTTTAAACTTTGTTTAGCAAGACGGTTAGCTTTTCTACAATTGTTTTTAAATTTTAGTGTTGAGCGTAGTTATTTAATTTTTTTTAAATTTTCAATATGTTTATGAGTAAAACTTCGACATCGAAAAGAAATTATAAAGAGGATATTGCAGCACGTGATTTTAAAATTGTCTGGGAAGAACAATACTTGTTTACACATCAAAATGCTTCCTAGCCTGTTTGTTTGATATGTTGAATTTGTATAGCAGTTCCAAAAAAATTTAACTTGGACCGTCATTTCAAACAACTGCATAGTGATTTCAACAACATATATCCTGTTGGATCAAATTTGCGAACGGAATTCATCAATAAAAAAAAGAAATCTTTAGCCGGCTAACACTCTTTGTTCCAGAAGAGAAATGACGAAATGGAAACCATGGTGAAGGCTTCTTATGAACTTTCTTTGTTGTTAGTCCTCATGAAAAAACCATATTCTGATGGAGAGGAGATAATAAAAAGCATCCTTTTAATTTTCGCCCAAAATGTCGGTGATCTTAATGTCAAAAATATGGTTGATAAAATAGCTTTGTCTAGATATACTGTCATGCGTCGTATAGATGACATGAGCCAGGATGTTGGAACGCAAATTGTCTCTGAACTTCAAAATTGCAAATATTTTTCATTAACTTTGGATGAAAGCTGTGATATCACTGACAATGCGCAGTTAAGCATCTTTGTGCGTTACACGAACGAAAATTTTGATACTGTGGAAGAACTTCTTGATTTGCGCCAACTATTTTTAACTACAGGTGAAGACATTTTTAAGGAACTAAAAATGTAATTGAAATTAACAAAGTAGAATCGACAAAATTAGACAGTGTTTCCACAGATGGAGAGCCTTGCATGGTTGGCAGAATAAAAGGTTTTGTTGCATTGCTTGAAAATTATATGGGAAGAAAAGTTTTCAAGTATCATTGTATTATTCGTCAAGAAGCTCTTTGTGCCAAGGACTTAAACTTGTCTTTCGTTGTTGACCCCGTGGTGCGCTGTATCAACAAAATACGAGCTCGTGCTCTGTATTGACGAAGATTTCGTACGCTTTTCCCCGAAGAAACGGAAGAAAATGGCAAGTTACTCCTTCATTGTAGTGTGCGCTGGCTTTCCAAAGGAAGTTTACTTGCGAGATTTTGGAGTTTGAGGGAATGTGTTTTAGAATATCTGGAAGAAAACGATGAACTACCCAGTGAATGCTCGCTCCTCAGAAGGGAAAATTGGCTGTGGAATTTAGCTTTTCTTACCGATATAATGGAACATTTAAACAATTTAAATTTAAGATTACAGGAAAAAATAGTATTTTTCCTACCCTAATTGGTCATATATCTTCTTTTGTGAACAAACCTTTGCTTTTTTGTCTGGATTTTGGAGAGAAAAAATTAACTCATTTCCCATTCATACAGGAATTATCTGCCAAAGTTAGCAATGTTCCGAACTATGATAGATTTAAAAATTTAATATCCATTTTGCAGGATTCTTTCAGATGATAAAAAAAATACTGAACTTTTCACAAATCCCTTTTCGATTTCTCTTCAAGACATTAATTTTTACCCACCTCAGAGGTACAAATTGAAATTATTGACCTACAGCACCATATTACTCTGAAAAGCAAATATAAGGAAATTATTTTAACCGCAAATGATCCGAATTACATAGAATTTTGGAAATTTGTGCCACCAAGTAATTTTTCAAATTTACATGATTTAGCGGTCAGATATTGTTGTAGGTTTGGATTAACATATGTTTGTGAAGAAATGTTTTCTGTTATATAAACGTAATTAGATCAAAATATCGCTCAAAATTAACTGATATGCACCTAAAACACCCAATTTTGTTAGCATCTTCACGAGCTATATAATCCAAATATAGACGATTTAGTAAAAAAACTACAGATTTAAAAGCCACATTAAGAGACTTCTTAGTAATCATTTAAAATAAAATGTTTCAACTTGATTTTTTTTATTTTGTACCTTAGCTAACTGACTGATCCTGTAAAAATTTATCAACAATAAAATATAAGTTTCTACTTTTGTTTTATTTGTTATACCATTTTCTTTTTACATTTTCAATGTATAGAACTTACATTTAAAAGTATGTTTTTGGTGTAAATAACCCATAACAAGTTTATAAGTAACACTTTTTTACTTTTGTATATTTTTTAGTTTGGTGGAAAAGTTGAAAGTGGCACGCGTAATTTTTTTTTTATCAGATTGTGGCACGCTTCCAAAAAAGGTTGGCCACCCCTGGGTTAGAGTATCGGACTCCAGACCGGAGGGCCTGGGTTCAATGCCACTAAATACCACGGAGTACGTGCTCGTTAAATCAGTGGGTCCAAAGTCTTGTGGGCGGTCGCAGCAGAACCCATGAGTGCAGGGGGCTGGAGAATGTTTCCCTCCAATTCAGTTCCATGCCAAAATTGTGGAGGGGGAGATAGGTGGTGTCGCCATCTATCGTTAAGAAGTCCAACCTGTGTCCCACAGGCAATGACAACTTTCATTCCTTCCTGCGGGAAGGACACGACAACAACAACCTAAAAATTAAAAATTGTTACTTCAAAGTATAAATCCGCGTTATACGGCAGTGTGCGTTTTTCGCCGGATTTTACAGTAAATTCATTTACCTCTTTGATAAATTTAAACATGACTCATATGTGATGTACAACAATTCTTTAATCGATTCATCGATACTTTTGTTAGCTTATTCACTTTAATATATTTCTCCTGTATTAAAAATAAACTTTACCTCAATTTTCAACTGTTTACCATTTCATTGAACCGAAACATAAATTTACAATGTTTCATTTTCTGATGATGACACGCTAATAAAAGAGTCATGTATCCAATTATCAAGGGAATTACTCCTGGATTTAATCCTTCCTTTCAAAAACCACAAGAAATGAGAAGAAAGCTGCTAAGACGCAAGTCGTTAAATAAACTTAATTTCTCTAAAATTAGAAATATTAATGAGTCATTCAAGAGTTCGGGATTTAATCTTTAGAAGTCGGTGGTTCGAGAAAAATAGGTTATTTAAAATATTTCGGTTATTTAAGATGTATAAGTTTTACCTTTCGCTGCACTCGAAGATACTTGTCTCTCAAAGGATTATGATGTTCTTTCAAGATGAGAGGAAAGATTAAACTTTTCATCTTGTTTGTGCAATCAATAATCAAGAGATTCATTCGATTCCCATTGAGAAACTGAATTTACTCATGAAAGACATAGAATGTATTTTAGAAGTAATAATTTGAAAAAATAACAGAAAATTTATGCATAATTACTGTAAAAATTCTTGTTAAATATACATATATATATATATATATATATATATACATATATAGTGTTACGGATTTTGTATAAAATTATGTAAAGAATTTGTATTTGGATGTGTAATGCATTTATATTACTCTATGCTTTATTTATTTCATGTTAAAATTGCAATATTCACAAGCAACCCCATCCCTTACGTTATAATGGCGATTCAATGGGAACTTGGCGAAATATTGGCGAAAGAGCCAAATTGGCATCATTTTTGGCGACCAATTTGGCGACCGTGTTGCCGAGTTCGGCCCTCTGGATTCTTCTAGAAATTAGCAGAGAAATCCGCTAATTTCACGATCTATGACGCGAGAGCATCTTTCCAGAAGTTTCGGCCCGGCTATAAATGGAACGATACTCGCCGCAACAGTCAGTCTGGTTTCCACCAGCGAGTAGTGTGTCTGGTTTTTACTAGCGATTAGTAAACTGGCCTTGATTGTGATTAGCTCGGCTGTGCTTGTGAATAAGCTTATATATACGTGTTTTTAGATACTGATAATTGTGTCTAAGTGCTGTTGAAGGTGTGAAATACTTCTGATATTTATTCTGCGAATTTTGCCGTTGAATCCTGTGTTTTAAGGATTGATTTTCGACAATAAATTATCATCGCTCTTAAAGAACTGTCTTGTTGTTTACGACTGATTTTGCATAAAATCCTCGAACCCCGATCTACGTAACAATATATATATATATATATATATATATATATATATATATATACAGTATAAAAAAATGAAATCAAATAACAAGACAAAATCATACAAACAACAAAGGTAAAAGATAGAAACCAGATTCTAAGAAACAAAGCTATAAAATAAATGGTGGAAATGAATATTGTACTAGATTTGAATAAACATATGTATAACAGGGAACAGAGTTATAGAACTTTAAAATGGAAGAAACCAAAAGAGATATGGAGTCAAATGGAGACCTATTTTGATTTCTAAAGCTGCTGGTGAATTATGCCAGCATATGCCAGTTCCACCAGGGAAGTAAAAGTCTTTGATGGGATAACCCTGTCATTAAACTCGTTTAAATAATCCAAAAGCTTTATTTTATCCTACATCAGACTCATTGAAGACTTCATTTGCTCCAAGTCATGATACTGCCTTCATTTGCTTGCACAGTGGTAAGATGACCAGTCTTCCTCTTTTAGGGAGGACAGTCTTTCTTTTCTGGACAGTTCTGGGAGGACAGTTCTGTCTTTCCTCAAAAAGTGACCTTCTTTTCAAAATTTTAAAACTTATTTGTTAATGTATGTATTCAGAGAGTCTAGGTCAAACTGTTATATGGCATGCGCCGGTATAGTATGAATTATCGGAGATAATGTATTTATCTATAATCGGGCATTTATTTTCCTCAAAACGATTCAAAAGTTTGATGATGAACATATTTATGCTACAGAAGTCTGTCTTATTTTGAAGGATTTTGTCGAATAAAACTGACGATTTGAAGAAAAATTTATTCCTTTTTTAAAAATAAAAAAAGAAAGTTGTCAAATTCCGAAGAATCAGTTTCAGGTATAATGATAAAGTTTACTAACAAAGTGCAGAATTTTTACCAAACATGTTTCCAATCAATATGTCAAATAAAGTTCTTAAAAATATCACAAGAAATAACAGTTTTTGATGGTGTTTTTTGACTTAATCACAAGTAAATTAGTCAGATATAGAAAATTGTGTTGAGTTTTTATCGAAAGAAATGCTTCATGTTAAAATCTATAAAAATAGTCTGTTTGAAGCAATTAGAAAATTAAATGTATATTTAATTTCTGATATAGATTAGAAAAATGGAAAAATCAGCATGTTGAAATTGATAAAAGAGGGTATTTAACTATTTCAAAAATGTGAACACATTTCATTCGAAAATTAAGTTATTTTTGTTAAGTTATGCTGCCCTGGAACTAATTCAGCAGTTGACACAGCTTTTTCAATTGGTAATGAGTTTTAGACAAGTGATAAATCAAGATTGAGTGTTGATACTTTTCTCTGCAGCACTTACCGTAAATTTCAATATGAAGGATAGTCTATGTTCCGAAATTTTCCATATATTGGAAAATGATATATTGAAAAAAATGATTCAATAGAAAAATACCCATATAAGTAAATAATTGAGAGGGATGTAAGAGTTACTGTGAAATTTTCGTTTAAATTAATGAAATGTTTCATATATTTACATTGTAACTTTTTTCTTAAACATTTCGTACTTATTTCCATTGAAAAAAAAGTGTGCTCACCTTAATAGGCCCTATGCAAGAAAGATTTATCGCTGTATGAGGTTCTATGCTTGCTTTAATGCGTCTATTGCCTTTGAACAGACTGAATTTTGACTCATCAGAACACATGGCAATTTTTTACTGCTCAATCTTAATATTCTTCAGTAAATTGGAGCCATTTTTTTCGGTTGTGTTGTACAACAGTTCAGCCTCTTTGAATTAAATTCCTGTCACATTATGCGTATTAAAATGTCCCTATAGTTATTTTTAAACATGGTTATGAACTTAACATTTTATTTGTTTGTGAGTTTACTTCCCCAGTATATTAAGAAATTTTTGTCCCGAGAATTTAGGAGGATTTTTTTCCCATCTTTATTCTGAGATGTTAAAGATCTACCACTATTCTTTGAGATTTTAATAAAGTGGTAAATAATTATGAACCCAATTCTATCAATTTCAGCGAGTTCTTCGATCATCTCCTTTGGTTGATTCTTGCCAATTTGCGACCACGTGAACTAACTTCGCATGTACTTGTCACAGAATTATAAATTGTACGGTGACTTTACACAACTTAATGGATAAATTAGTAAATGCAAGATGTAAATCTCATTATATATACTACTGAGTCAATCAAGATCTCTTATGTAATTACATACTTATTTTACTTGACAATTTTTATCAGTATATCTGGTAAAAAATGTTAATCCACACATAAAATGAAGCATTGCACGGGTAGTTTTGTAAATAATAATATTTTACTGTTTTATACGCCTCAGTATGTGTTGTAAGAATAGAAACCAACTAATTCACAAATTGTTTCATTTGGTAACGATTAATTTATCTTCTCCATAAGCTCAACAGCCTTTTGCAGGCCAAGGCTGTCTCGCTGACCCTCCTCTAGTTGACCATCGAAGGCCTTCAGTCTCGATGGCCTTCGATCGGTTGATTCCCCTTATTTTGAGATACTTTTCAACATCTTCCAACCATTGTGTTGATGGTCGTCCTCTACGTCTGGTCCTTTCAATTTCTGAAATTTTGAACCATGATCAAGTGACGAGGATGACATCTCTGTGATCTGGAACCCCCTCTCCTAACTTTCACACCACATCAACGGGAGGACATCTGAACCACGACATATTTAGCATGCATCATCCCCTACGTAGTGGGTCTTCAGTGGTATTTGGCTCGAACTCATGACACGTCGGCCACGAGTCCGTTACCTTGACCACTAAACTACCGCGGTCACGTGTTAGTTCTAGGAGAGAAAATCTCGTGAGATAAGCTCTTGAAAGATTAATTTAGATTAAGGAGAATAATCCTTTTGTAATAATATCTTCAGTATAATCTTACCATTTTATATTCAATCTATAATTATTCATTTTATCTCACATTCATGCATACTACTGTTTTCCATTTAAAGTTGAGAACCTCCGATTCTACATCTCTTTCTACATATAGCAGAAAAATACTAACGCACTCATTCACTCATCACGAAATCTCCGGAGTATTAGAACTAAAATATTGAAATTCGACAGGCATGTTTCTTTTGATCAGTAGACATTCACAAAGAACGATTTGGGGGAATTTTATTCCCAGAAGGAATTGCCTGGATGTTATGTAAAAAAAACTTTTGATTTTGAACTATTAAACCTACAGACTTTATATATTTTTTAAAAAGTTTTCTTTTACTTGATTAGAGTTCCAATACGAACGGGTTTTGTGGAAATTGACTACCAAGGGGTGGATTACGGGGGTGTAAAAGACAAATATACTTCAGTTTTAGAAAGTCAAGTCCTGTTCTTTTTAAATCAAGATGCGATAGCTATAAAAATATTTCTAACACAATAAGACTAATGCTGGGGCTTAGATATCAATAATTTAAAAAAAAGGAACATAGATTCAAAAATGGCATACCGAAATACCTAGTGAAGTTGGTTGGTAATGGCAAGCACTTACACAAAGGATTTGAGTGTCTTAACTCTTGTTATCTTGTGTAAATTAAGGTCTTCTGTAAACTTTGAATTTTCACAATTTTTTAAAAAAGTAGTGTCTAGATTTCATAAATGTTATAATATAAAAATATAAATAAAAATGTATGCAAATCCAAAATGCATATTCTATAGATTTAATAAAATATATATTTTAATGATCAAGCTCAAATTTTTAATAAACGCTATCCAATAAAAAATATATCCTACTAAAACATTCAAACAATTTATAATCAAAAGTAAAATAAAAAAAAAACTTGAATCCGTTAATAATTTTATGTCATAAAAATATAACGGGTATCATTGAGTGCATTTAATGAACCTACTTGCTTTCCAGCGTTACGTTGACAGAAAAACTGTTTTAGTTGTTAAACCTTAACAGTCGGCAGAAGGCACCAATTAAGAACAAAAGATTCTCTTTTTCTCCTGAGTTGTCAGATAGTTCTTCAGACATCACTAATGACTCATCGGACGTCATAATTGATCTTAATGGTCGATGTGGTTTTACCTTTTCCGGTATATCCTGTCCGCAAAGTTAGCCGGGGTTATTTCAAGCGTTCTTATAGCATTGAAAAAGACAGTAATTGAAGTTAACTGCAGTTTCTCTTTAATATTGTAACATTTTATAACAATTTTCGAATTCGAATTTCTCTTAAATGATCTCAAATTCCAAAAATATCTTTTGGTCTGCTAATTTTACATTTCTTTCTAATGATTTTTTTCGGTTTTAAAATAAACTAAAATTTTTATATAAGTTGTCAGGTGTATTTTTTTTTCTGTGCATCTGATTTATAAAATAAAATTAGTGAAAGTTCTACAATTTTAATTTTTTCCTGAAAAAAGACTAAATATTTTTTTCTTTTATCATTGTAAAATGTATCATCTTTTCTTTTTTAAAAAATCGTGTGATAATATTTTATCAGATTTCTATTTAATCGTCTGATATAAATTTTCTATGCAAAATTAATTTTTAAAATAAATTTAAAAGATGTAATAGAGTTTTGTAAATCAATTTTAAACTTTAAGTTTATAACATGATTATCTGATCCAAATCTGTTTGAAGTAATATTCGCATAGTAAAAGACGCGTTGGTTAAAGTTGATGTGATATTTGCTTTGAAACTGATGGAGTATTGTGTGAATAATTTAAGTACATTTTAAATTTACATTACACAAAGTGCCCTAATTGTTTTATAAATTCATTAAAATGTATCAGTCAAATAAGTTTTTAAAAACTTTCATTATATGTATTGATGAAATTTACCACACACACAACATACCAAACTTTTTCTTACCTGCGATAAGCATTTATGAAACGGATTAGAATATCTATTATTAGAATTAGCAAAATTCCATATTTCAGTATTCTAAATAATATCCTCTGTAGATCAGATGTTATCTACTAAAATTCTTACTATGAACGATATTTTGAAATAAAAAATTTTTTTAAAAATGTTACTCTCTGACTTTGTTTTACATCTTAATATATGGAATTAAATTGAAAAATGATAGATTGAAAAAATAGGACTTAATAATAAAAAAACTAAACTAATTCTAAAATTGTTATATTTTATTTAAATTTTTTCTCGTGCAATATTAAAAATAAAACCACAAAAACTGGTATAATTTTTCCAGGCAAAAAAAAAAAAAAAATCTAAATTTACTATTACATTTTGAATTTAGTTTTTTTTTTCAGAAGAACGCAGCATATATTTTATATTACTAAAAATTCCTATAAGAGATTCCTACCCTCCTTCTTTCTGTTATAAAAAAAAATCATTTGTATTTCCATTCCAAAATAAAAATTTGACATTCATTTTAAAATTTGTTGAACAGAAATGATTTAAGTGAAATAATTTAATTTTTTAATGCGCGAATAACAGATATAATGCACGTGGATGTAGAAATTTACAACATTATGGATTTATACAAAAATTTAAGGATTGTTTTTTGTCCCAAAATTTCTTTCAGATTATATAAAGTGAAATGTGATCAAGATCATTTAAATTTTAAAGTTCTTATTAGTTAATTGTTAATTTATAAGGTGACATTAATTAAATATTAATAAGCTTATAAGCTTGGTTTTTCAACTAGTACTTATTAGTTCATAAGTAGGGCTACTTTTACTAAGTAAATGTTAAGATCGCATAATTTGGCATTCAAATGTGTATCCGTAAACTCTTCGTAAAATTCAAAACTTGTACCATTTTGTGGGCTTTATATATAACTTAAAATATTTAATACTTCTCTTTTAAGCCAGCATCTCAGATCGTTCCAAACATCCCTTGTAAATTGAGGAACGAAATTTTACTCAAGGTAAACAAATCATATTACACTTCTCAAAATAAATCTTATGGTTTAGCTATTTAAAATTTGTAAAATATGTTCGTTCTGAATCTTTTAAAAATTAATAAAATAGTATGAAATAAAATAACTGTTTCAAATTAAAGTAGTATTTAAAATTCAGTATAAAGGTTTCATTTCAAATCAGAACAAATCTCATTCAACTCTGATTACTTTCTTAATGCATAATATTTAAATATACAATCCAAAGGAGTACAAATTCATTGAATAAGGTATAGTAAAGTATGTACTAAAAATTGAGACTCATAAAGAGGATCATACTAAATTCTAGATTGTACATCAAACAAAAACGAAAGAGAAAAAAATTGAATTATTGGCATATATCATATATTCCTTTAATTAGGTTAGTATTTGTTACTTCGCAAAGATTTCGTTCGTTTTGGCTCTTTGATCTTTCCGCCATTGGAGAAATATTTTATCTTCTTCTATAAATCGAATTATCAGAAAATTGAGAACACAACTGATATTCATGTGAGAGATTCTTTACTTGCCTCAATACAAAATTTTTGCTTGTTTAATTCAAACAAAATAATTTTTGAAAAGCTCATATTTTGAAATTTATAACATTAATTAATTAAATATTTATTTTCGTGCTTTCTATATGAATTAACGTCTCACAGTACCTACTGCCTAAAAATTAAAATTCTTATAAAGGATTCTATAAAGGAAGAAATATCCTTAAGGTTTCATTGTAAAATTATTATCATTAATTTGTGACAACTAATTATTTATCACATCTCCTTTCACTATAAATTTATCCATGCATTACTGTAAAATTAGTTATATCTTATATTCATGGGTGTAGGGTAACATGAAAGACCCTACATCCAGAAAGGGTCCGACGCACATTAAATATGCCGCAGCTCTGTCCTTTTTTTTTGGTGTGGTATTTATTAGGGGGGGTGTTAACTCAGATGCCGTCCTCACCACTTGACCGAATTTAATAATTACAAGGTCCGTCAGCAATTTATAGTGTGACGTTAATAAAACATTCCCTCATATTAATGTAAACCATACACTTCTCATAAGGCCATGTCTGGAAGTAATAAAATATTTAAAATATCATATGCATTTCATATTATTGAGTGACGTTACAGAAGTCAAAATCACTGATTAATTTACTTCAATAACAATGGTTATTTAATACATTTATTATAATTATATATACATAACATAAATGGGCTAAAAAAAGTGCACACCCACCTTATTACATTACATGTTACAACATATATATAGTATATATATATATATATATATATATATTCGTTGAACAAAATGCAAAATATTTTGTATCTCATTAAATTAATACGAAAAATAAAATTCAAGTATTGGCAACGCAAAAGAAAATACTGCAATAACTATCGATATACTTTAGATACTGATGATATCAGTGGAGTTTATCGGGGCTTAGTGGAGTAGCCTTTATTTTTTATTACAGCTTCAAATCAATATTTCATTGAGTTGAAAATAGTTTTAAGTTCTTTCGTTATTATATAATACCAGGATACAATTATATTCTCAATTAGTTCCCTTTTATTTCATGGGTACCTCAGTCGGGCAAGAGTTTTCAAACGGTGCCACAAGTTTTCGATAGGACTGAGGTCAGGACTGTTTCCTGGCAATTACAACAATTATATTTAGTCACGAAGCAATGAAATCAAATAAAAGAGTAGATTAGACACCTACCTAGAAAGAGATTTTGGATGAAAATGTGGTCTGTTTCCTATGTTAAAATTGCAAAACAGGTGGGTGGTTCAGTGACTACCTTTGGAGACTAAAAGTTTTGTTAAGATGTCAGGAGACAAATTTAATAAAAAATAATGCAGGAAAAGGCTGAAAAATGTGCACCTCATCTGTCCATGTCAGAAGAAACAAAATTCTGTGCCCAAGATAAAAGAATGTCACCAACGGTCATCAGAAGTTATTTGAATGATGCTGTTGTTTCTGTCAATTCAAAAACAATCAGGAGAAGATTAGAAAATTTTAGACTAAGGGGTAGAATTTCACGAAAAAGCCTTATCTCAATTTGGAGCAGAGCTAAAAAAGACTACAGTGGTGAAAGGAACATATTATTTGGAGAAATGAGTAGTGGCCACAAGTTATATGGAGGAATGAATCTAAGATATCGTTATTCGGTAGGGATGGCCAAAAATGTGTAAGACATATAATAGGAGAAATGCTACATCCTGACTGCATAGAGGCAACTAGGAACTGTCCACATAGTTTTATGATCTGGTCATACACATCAGCAGATGTTATTGGTTGCCTTTATATCATCAATGGGATACTGAATATCAGAAAATACATTGGCACCATTCTAGAGCCCAAACTTTTACCTTCCATCAGGGATCTAGTTACCAACAATGCTTCAGTTAATTTTCAGCAAGATTCTTCTACTTGCCCCACAGTATGGTAATCGAAAGACTTGTATAGTTCTAAAACCAGTGAGTTGTTGTTTTGGCCCAGAAACAGTCCTAACTTTGATCCTATCGAAAATTTGTGGCGCCGTTTGAAAAGTCTTGTCCGAATGAAGTACCCATCAATTAAAAAGAGCTGATAGAGGATGTAATTGTTTCCCTGCATCATGTAATAGCGAAAGAACTTAAAAATATTTCCAGCTCAATGAAACATTGACGTAAATCTGTTATAAAAAATGGCTACCCACTAAGCCTTAATAACTTACTGCTATCACCAGTATCTAATGTAAATCGATAGTTAATGCAGCATAACTTTGTTAGTGTTGAAAATATTTGATTTTTTTTTATTGAATTAAGTATTATATTCTCTCTAAAATGACATAAAACCTTTGTATTTTGTGCAATAGAACATTTTCTATAAGCGTACAAACTTAAAAACATAACGGGAATCTTTTCAACTGCATCTATCCATCCACCCAGATCATGTGATTTGAACTTCGTTTCCCATTTGGTAAAAACACCGAAATTTCTGGAAATTCCACCCTCTTGTTCTTTGTACTTCGTAATGTCATCGGCTGCGTCTGGTGTGTGTGTACTTTCTTTTCTTTGTGGTGTTGTCCATATATGTTTGTGTGTCTCTACATGTAATAAACAGGATTACAATGAACACCTTACTACCTAGCCAATGCAGCATCAACCATGATAAATAATGTCCTAATTAAGGTATTCTCATCGCTCGAAACGCACATTCAGATAATATTAACAATGGCCACAAACACTACA